>BGPR01014827.1:0-38200 GCA_013235015.1 Araneus ventricosus
TCGTATACTTCGTTTCAATTTACGTATTGCAATGAATGAATGATCAAACCACAATCCATCATCTTTATATACCCATTCAGCGCATGCGCACAGTTCCTGGACGTGGCAATTGCAATTATACTGAGTCAACTTGTAGCTTGCATATCGCCTCGTTGATGGGATCCTGCAAGTGGTTTTCCACCATCGTCACTCTTTCATCAGTCTTTCAAACGAAATTAGGTAATTGCTGGCATTCACAATCAAAGGATACTTGGCGTTATGATTTGGTTTCCATTGCGCTCACCGCATGTCTGTAAGAAACTGCACCGTAAGTAGTGGCTCTCCATATTCCTTATTCTGCAGATTTGGCGAAGGGAATGGAGAATCACGATCAGTCACTCAAAGGTGGCCTTCCGGGGCACTCGAGACCGTCTTCTGGTCAAAGGCAGTCCGTGCCTCAAGGTAATACATACAGGATGAGACGTAATTTGAGATCCACAGGTAAGCTCGGGATGCCGCTCATGGTTGTCACGCAGAGTGGCGCAGCGCATGTATCTCATGATCAGAGCCTCTCACCCAGGAACTATAGAAGGTGCACGGTTGGTTTGTTAGCTCAGCAATGCAGCCAACGTTATGGGACAGCTGGGTAAGTCTATCTTAGACTCTTAGACGGATGAAGAAGACATCATCATTAAAAAAAAATTTTTTTTTTCCCTAACCATTCTTCTCCTCAAGAAAACTTTAACTTATCTGGAAATCTTTGTTTACTCCCATACCATTCAACGTACTCAATGCTTTCCAAGTCATGTCACCATTTTTTATCCTCCTGGCATGCAAGCATCTTTTTGCATGTGCACTTATATCCTTGAAGGTGGCATGCATATCTCAGTTGCCTTTTCAGGTCTTCCAAACACACCTTCATCCTTCTATTTCCGGTCCATTCTTGCAATTTCTGCATATCTGCAACAAAACACCGTCTGCACTGCCTTTTCTTCCAAACAATCCACCACCACGTGCCAATTATCTCAACTATGTCGAACCAGACGGTGCATTGACGCGACCACAGTGTCTGTCGTCAACTGAACCACACGTCCAGCTTCATGGCATCAGACAATCCTCAAATCTCGGGGCTCGTGAGATTGTCCGACCATAGCATCCTGGAAGGAGCTCTCACCACGACCGTCCATGTGAGAAGAATCCATGAGGGAACAATGCAACAAATGAATCGGTGCTGTTCTTTTAAACTCTTGGCAGAGGAGGAAGAAATTATCATTAAAAAAAATTTTTTTTAATGATGATGTTGTCTTCTTCCTCTGCTAGGGAAGAAGAAGAATTCTCTCTACCCCATACTTTTATTTTTACTCCATTTGCATCCTCATTCCTCCACCAACTTGACCAATTTGGCCGCCGCTGCCCGATCTTCCTCTGCCGAGCGTTTCTTTTTACTCTTTTCTTCCAATTCCCGCCTCCAGTCTGCAATTTCCTTCACCGCTCGATTGCCTCCCACGTAAAACGCGTATAAGCTTCTGGGCCCGTCACTGGCATCCTCGCCTGCCAACACTCCTTCCAACATTTCCTTCATGGCGGCGGGATGTTCCACGTGTCCCTCGGCGTACAGGAACCGCACCGCCGCCACGTGATGATATTGCACGTCCTCGGGTCCGTACCGAAACACGTCCACGTAACGCTTGGGATCGTCTCCCAGCAGTCCATCCATTGCAAAAAAGTGATACACGTCACTCGGATCGGCAATCTTGTTGAGGACGCTGGCCAATTTCATCATATCCCCCACTCGGTTATGATCGTGGCCCAAGACCCGCTCCACGCAATGCTGCTCGTCCAACGTGACGGGCCTCTTGCGCCGATTCCACATATTTTGCAGCTTCTCGTGCAATTTTTCGTCCATGAGGCAAGGTCCCTGTCGGACAGTCTCCAAGACGTGGGACCAAGGCAAATTCAGTTGCAGCAAGAGGCGTTTGACGAGCCGCAAGACGAGGGTTTCGTAGGTAACGTGAGGATTTTCACACTGTTTCAGCTCTTGTTCCAAAAGAGCCTGAACGGGTAACTCGTAAGAGGTTGTACAAGAAACTTCTTCCATGGTGAAGATGATGAAAAGTAGGAAGCTACCGTATACTTAAAGCTTCCACCGAGCATTTAAAAAAAAAAAAAAATTTTTGGTACTATCTTGACTGTCTTCTTCTTTCCGAGCACTTGATGCACCGAATAAACTTTTGCACAACTCCTGCACAAGGCCTCACATCACAACTCAGAAACCCAACTTCAACCTTACAGTCTTTACAAACATATCGTTCACACATAACCTTACTTTTTCACAAAATCTCACATTTCTTTAACTCATCGGCATTATTCCTATTCACAGATTGCTCTGTTCCGAATCCTCTGGTGCCCCGATTCGTGTCTGCCGCAATCTTGTCCACTCTTCTGAGCGTGGGATGATGCGCCACGTGCAACAGCATTTGGGCAATGGGCTCTCCCGGCTTGATGGTTTTCTGAGCTCCAGACAAGTTACGCAAAACGACCGATATTTCACCCCGATAGCCCGTGTCGATCAATCCAGCTTCCACTTTCAACCCTTTGCGGGTCACCACCGACGATTTATCCATGAGCACGCCGACCATTCCTTTGGGCAGTCGGACAACGACGTGCGTATTGATGGTGACCTGTCTGCCGTCCTCAATCACCAGTCCGATCCCGTTTTTCGGATAATAAAAATCAATTCCGGGGGATTCTCCATCAAAAACGGTCGGAGCCACGGCAAAAGGCTGCGTCAATTCGTAATCCACTTGTAGCGGAGCAGGACTCATCTCTTGATTCCGATTCCAAGTCTGATGCCACATGGCAGGGGGCCTGGGTCTGTAATAACGAGGCCTCCAGTATAGGCCATCCCAAAAGGGGATAAAGAACGGTGCAAACCAAATACATGTTCATGGTGTAAAGTAGTAAAAGAGTGTTGAGTGGGATACACACAGATTTAAAGACAGCATTCACAAAAAAAAAATTGTATGTTCTTCTCCTCAGAAAACTTTTACCTCCTAAGGAAATCTTTGTTGCTCCCACAGCATAATGTTTTTTTGCCCCCACACTACATTGTTTTCTTTCATGGCTGATATGCCGGTCTCAATTCACCTATCCACGGCCCCGCTGTACTAGTTGGTGATTGTGCAGAGACCTCTTCATTAGTAGTTTCCTGCTGCCGCTCCGAGCTAGTGGCAGCCTCCCACGACGGGACTTGTCGCACTGGATACACCACGGCCACCGGTCTTTTCACATTCGGATCTCGTGGGGGCCAAATAAATTGCATCTCGCGCCAAAAAGAATACTTTTCGGACCACACGTCGTTGGCGTGCTTTGGCAGTCTGTAAGGTTTTTCCCGATGTGTTTTCTTTGGCGTGCGCTCTTTCAAACCCTCCATTCCCTGCTTGCTCTTTCAAACATTCCACACGGGAAGGGTTTCGTCCAAAGCGTAATGTTTTTCCAACGACTCGTCCACGTTCCTGGACTTGAACCGGATGCATTTCAAGACCTTTTGCGTGTTTTGCAAAGCCCGCATCACCTTTAATTTCCAGGCACGAGGACACACGAACCGCCACTCGGGCCGCATTTCCCTATTCCAGAAATCCACAAATTGCAACAGCGTCACGTACGCGTCCACCAAACGCGTGCAGTGCAGGGCATCCACCGCCGTAGTATCGGGACAATCGGCACGATACGCATCCCAAGCCATCCCGTTCACATTTCCCACGTGAAAGAGCCTGAATTGCACGCCCTCGTCCCAAGTCAAATCCAAATGACTGGTGAATACGACGAGGGTCTGTCCCCACCGTCTCGGGATGTGCATGCCGAAAGAAGGTTCAAAGTAAACGGTGTAGGGATAATCGTATTGAAAATGGGTGACGAGATCGGGCCATCTTCCCAAATTACCGTACACGACGGTAGTTGTGTTCCGACACTTTTCCAACAAATCTTGAACGGAAGACATGGACGAAATGCATGGGTCCTTGATTTGTGAAAAATAATGCAACGAGTTACAAATGCATGTGTCGGCAAGAAAAGTTTTGCTGAGCACAAGTCAAGAGGAATACAACATAATTTTTTTTTAATGTTGTCTTCCTCAGAAAACTTTTACCTCTTGAGAAAAATCTTTGTTCCCACAGCATAGTGTTTTAACAATACAATAATTGTTTACAAGAATTTCCCACAACACAGTGTCTTAACAACAAGTTATGATGTAATTGAGCAATACAATAATAATGCCATGCTTCTTACCTTTGTTCTGCTCTTGACCGTTATGTTGTCACCGTTGGGTTTCGGGTCAAGACAGAAAGACGTTTTCCAAACATGCTGCTTCTGGTGATTGTCTTGCCATCATCTCTGGATGTTTCCGATCGGGTAGGGAAGAAGATGGAGTTTTCACACATGCTTCTTACCTTTGACAGCATATTGTCACCCCACTCGTAAACTTTAACTCTGATCATTCCATCCTTGGCCATTTATTTATATTTTTTTAAAAACACAAATCTTTGCACGAATCCATTTACAATGCCATGACAATTTCTCCATAATTCCATCGTACAATTTCTCTGTCCATTTCTTCAATCCGTTCCTCACACTCTGGACAGTCTTCACACACTCTCAGAACGTCCAGCATGCACAGCAGATGGAAGCTGCAGCCACATTCCAAGGCATACATTTCACTTCTAAACTGGTATAACATTTAACTGCTTCAATCCGAATTCCAAAATTCTAAAATCATTTTGTATCAGCTTGAACTCGAAACATTTTCCACTTAAATAGGATGATCCATTTATTTTTCTACATACACTCTTTTTTAAAAGTAATTAAAAATATAAGATTAAAAGAGAATAAAATGCAAAAATTATACCCATATGTTGACATAGTCCAAAAAGTTTTGAAAAACTACATATTTCTGCATCTCTTTTATAGGCTTAATTCCTGCTTTGTATGTAATATAGTTTTTAAAAATATGTTTTATCGATACAGGATCAAAAGATACGAAACTGAAAAGCATGACAAGACTTGAGGAGAAATGAAGCTGCTTGGTGTCTCAAGTTTTTTTCTTTTTCTTGTTCAGAAGTTTATGGTGATTAAATAAAAGGACTGGTGGGTCATTCATTTTAGCAAGCAAATTTATGACTCTCTGCAATTTTCATAACATAGGTCAACTTTTTCATACTACAAATTATTTGTTAGTCATGGCTGAGGGCACATTTGGGAGAGTTTAGTTTAGTTATAATTACGTCCCGTTTTGAAGCAACACGAGGGCTATTTTGGGACGGACCTCGTAATTTTGAACCTCGGTCAGATGACGAGGACGACACCTGAGATAGCACCCCCTCTCCAAACTTCCACGCCACACCAGCGGGAGGGCGTTTTACCACTACGTATGATTTAGCGTGCAACGGGCCCCATACACGGCGGATCTTCAGTGGAATCGGGTTTCGAACCTGGAACCCTCCTGCCCCAAAGCCGAGACCTTACCACTAGGCCACCGCGGCCATCACATTTGGGAGAGAAAAAACAAGCTTGTAGTGGAGCCGCCGGAACTTCGTTCCAGCTCTGTTTTTATTAATGAGAAATAATCATGAAAAAAAAAATTGTAAAAATCTCTTTAAACTAGCGCAAGTTTTTTCAACCAGGTTAGAGCGTCTGGCACGACTTATTTTCGGTCTGTACCACTGGAGAAAAGCCGATTATCTTCCCACCGAATCTGAACTGAAAAGGGAAAATAGGAGAGAAGCTGAACCAAAAAGTGAGCTAAGATCTCTTGTTGCTCTCGTTAAAACGATTTATGCTTGCGTACGTGGGGAGGATAGCAGCATTATACCCCCTTCAACACGCAATGCAATTCTAACGACATTCAGTCCAATGGAATATTTTTTTCTTTTCTATAATCTTAAATTTTTGGTTTGTCTTCAGCTTTTAACTATTTGCCTCAACATTTGCGCGTCATATAAAGCACAATTCTTTATTATTTTTCAATAACAGATAAATATAATTCACATTATTTAGAGGAAAACGGATATAACTTACACCCGAGTTCCTAGCATAAATGCGAAAGGGGTGCCAAATATTATGCACTTACAAAATAGTCTTGACCAACATGCGTGAAGTTAACTGTCTTTCTTTAAAATATAAACAATATTGAATAAATATTAAGTATTATTTTATTCAATTAAAATTCAGGAAGCTAAAAAATCGCATTGAATACGAAAATTATAAGCTCAAAGAAAAGTGCCTTTTCTGTTCGGATTTGTTTACTTTAATCTTTGAGAAAAAATTTGCGCAACACTGCTCTTTTTACCAGGATATGAGATAATAAAAAATAACAAACACACAAAATATCAATATTGCACTGGTGTTCAAAAGCTATAAACACGTTCTTCGCAAATTTTCAAAACAGATGTGATTACTATTTTAAAAATTTATGTCCTGTATAATTTGGAAAATTGTGAATGCAACGCAAGCTGTTAAGTTATAACAAGCGCCTGTTAAAATGCTAATAAAATAATTTAAAAAAAAAATAAAACGCAAAATTAGCCGATTTCTTCTTTTTGATTTTCGTCTATAGAAATGTGGTTCTTAGCAGAAAATTCTCACCACTGATTGATTAAAATAAAATGTACTTATCATAAGAGTTTTGACGAAGAATTAAGTTTTAGAGTTATCTATAGTCTCGGAGGTATCCTGTCTAAAGAGGACTTCTCTCGATGTTATAGAATGTTTGAATGGTGGTACCTAAGTATTAGAACCAATTCCAAACTGCATGTACCATCGGCAAGAAGAACGTCCAATGTCGCCCATGAGCAACGGCACCCGTAGACGACCGAAATGTGGCATTAAATGCACAACCGAATAGAGAGATAATGTCGCAGCAGCTATGCCCAGAACTCTTTCTGGGCATAGCTGCTGCGACTGGACAAATAATTTTTAGGGAAACTTTTCACAGATGCATAGATGATAACAGCCTTTACACCCGGAGAATGGTGGTTTCCGTTCCCCAGAAATATTGCCGTTTTCTGTGGATACAGGAACAGCATTTTTTGAAAAAGCAATATTGTGGCATGTCCTCTTAACTGATGAGTCGTGATTCATTGCACAGAGTAATTCTCGGCAAATCTTCTTCAGGAGAAAGAGCGTTGCTCGATACCGCTCCAACATAAGGAGAATCTTTAATTTCTGTGGAAGTGATACCCTTCAATATGTCTTTGATGCGGATTTTGTGACCTCAAAAATGGTCCAAAGGAGGTTCATATACGATTCTTGACTATTTTATGAGGCTTTTCCGGCGAACATGTTGGCTTTGATTTGATGATTATTGGTGACAATGTGAAGACACATAGAGATTAGATTGTGGATTATTTTCTGGAGAAAGAGGGCATTAAACGAGTGGTATGGCCAGCCAGATCACTGGTTCGCAGTCCCATAGAGAACATTTGGAATGATCTTGAAAGTGACGCTCCATGACATCACCTTCCTCTTAGGAACGATTCTGATTAAAAAAACCCTCCCTATTGAAAGAATAGATTTTCTTGTCGAAAGCGTTGACCAACAACCTCATTTTAAGTAAGGGCCACTGTAAGTCTTGCAAAACTATGCGGGATGGCCTGTTTCATTATCAACCGGACGATTCTGAAAATTTCAGGTGTCTTGTTCTGGCCATTGTTAGTCTCATTCGCAAGCATTGAATAAATTTCACTCCTTTTTATTGTGAAATTACACTGTTAGGAACTAATAGTATTCGGCATGTATGTAACACATTTCCTTACAACAAACCGATTTTTATTCGAGATATTATATATTTCGTGCTTGTGATTTAATTTTTTGTCGCCAATGCACAAAGATACAGCTACCGCATCATTTTTTCCCACTAATTATGTGATTTATTAAAATAATTATTAGCATTTTTTCAGTCAAAAATTTTATATGTAATGTACTCTAAAATTATATTCAGAATATATGTATCATTCCGATTTAGGATATTTCGGAGATACACTGGGATCTTACGCTTGGCGGTATCACACAATAGCAATGGTGTCAGTGTCTTGTGCAGATCTTTCAGTATCAATCCCTTAGCTTGCCAGAATGAGAGACGAGAAAACGAACGAAAGAAGTTTGAAAATTCCACAAATCAACCAAATAGCAATAGTGCACAATTTAGAGCTCTACTCAGTTAAAGCAATTTGTAAAAATGCACACGATGAATTTAAAAGACTGAAATATTTAGCTCCTTACAGTTCTGAGAAATAAATTGCTTGAGTGGTTATTGGGTAGTGATACCTTTTAATATACTTATTTAAACACCTAGGATCCATGCTGTGATGCGTCCCCTACCTCTTTCCCATGACACTGAGAACGACACAAGGAAGGCCCCGGAGCAAAGAGAAAAGGAAAACCTAACAGTCATAAAACGGAGCCGTGAAACTGCCCTGTCTTACGCAAGCCCAGAGGGGTTCAGGGTGTGCGGTTCCATTTCAAGCGGCCACACACATGTAGCCGACAAAGACGTCCATTCAGAAGTTGACCGCTCCCAAGCATCACCTGGGTAGAAGGCACACGATTGCGGTTGTGTGATTTGTCCGGCTGGAGGACGAATCACCGAGAAATAATTCTTGAAGCCACTCCCCTGGCCTCTCGGGAAAAGGGTTTAAGAAGGAAGGAAAAGAAAAGACGAGACGACGATCAGTTAGAGAAAGCTGAGATGAAAACACGGGAGAGCTAACTCCGTTGTGTTAGTTTCGAGATTCGAAACTTAGATGAAACGGGCGTATATTGCCATGATTTTAGCCAAAACTTGGGCTGGAGCAGTTCCAAAGGTGAACCGTCGTATTGAATAGAAGCGTTCCTTTGGTGAATTGCGTGAATTTAACGAGCGTTCGCATAACCTCGTTGCTGGATACCAACCCAGGTGTTTTTCTTACTCATCCTGAGTAGTCGCTAGTCATGCCTGGCTAGAAGCATCCCTGTGGTGGATTGCTGCAATTTATTGAGCGTTCTGATAACCTCAATTTTATATACCGATCCTCGGTGTTTTCATAACTCACCCTGAGCTGCGACAGTTTGCTGAACTCTCATAGTTCCTGAACTTTACGATAAAGTTGCTTCACGAGTAAACTCACCGTCGGTAACTTTGGCTAAGTCAAGTTAAGCATATTATTGACTCTCCGATATAAATCCGGGACTTGTTATTCTTGAATGTACATATAAACTATAAATTGATCTGTAAAATAGTCGTTTATTCAAGAATTTTTTTTAAATTTGATATGCTGGAAAAATGTGACTTCTTTAAGTCTGTTGATCTCTGATCAGATCCCAGTAATACTGGGTAACGACATTACATTACAAATCCTAACTTGTTTATTGGGTTTTGCACATCAACTACTGGATAGACCCACTTTTGGGATTTCTAGGTCCCAAATTCAAAAATATCAAAATGTAAGAGAAAATTCACTTACTTGTCTTTCCGGGTTCTTACAGAATCTAAAATTTGAGATAAGACGTGTGAATCTTTCCAAATAAAGCTGGAGAGTATTCGGTATTATTCCTTGTATTTATTATATTCTAGAGGACACACACATAGATATGATGGCACATATACAAATGCATTATATACATTCTTTGCTTACAACGAGCGCGCTTATAAATCATTATTGATTTGCGCTTTTTAAAACATACAACCATAGTTCGTTTACATCTTTTACCAATTAACTTTCTTTTCAGGGAATCATGTGATTTCGTCCTGACATTGCGCATGTGCGCAAAAGGCTCATCATCATCTTGTGGTTTAGTCAGGTAATTCCAACATCCTCCCACCTTTGAATTTCAATTACAGTAAACTAAAATACAGCTCCCAAATTATCATAAAAAGTTTTCAAGATTATCAAATACAAATAGACAAATATCAAAATAATTAAATTAACAAAATGTTTAAAATGTCAAATATAAATAAATAAGCACTTTAATCCGAATATTTCAAAGTAACAAAAAATATTTCAATTATCAAAATAAATCAAATTAATATTTAAAATTGTTGTTAAATGTTAAATTCTCAATTAAAGTTCTTAATATAGGATGTAGATAATGTAAAATTCAAAGGATAAGAGTTCTTGTAACAAATAAAATTTCAATATTTACAATAAGAGTTTCTTTACCCTTTTTAACTTCCTACCATACCGTGAGGTTGATTCATAAGGCTCTGCCTTCTGGAGAGAATCTCTTTCAGCTGTACTGGAAACATCACAGGTAAAATATTTTACCGGTGGCTCACACTTTTGGAACAGTTCCTTTTCGTGCTCACTAACTTCCAGGGGATATAGTCTCAACGTTGGACGCAGGATTTCTCCACTTTTGGTTTTCAATTTCACAAGTCTGATGTTTCCATCTGGCGCACAGTGTGTAATTTCAACAATCTAGGTGGAAAAAATTAATATTTCAAAAACAAAAGTTGATTGTTCGGTTTTTAGGATAAATACTGTTAATAAGATACAAATCGCTTTAACTAAACAATTTATTTTAATATATGAGAAATTTTACAAACGTTTTCACAATAAAATAAATATTAGCCCCTTTTATGCATAGGCATGGAAACATGTTCTATGAGAAACACTGGTGTTCTAGAAATAGAAAAAATAAAAAGTAAATGTATTTTCTCAGATAAAATATTTTCTTATGTAATAGTAAATATGTAATAGTAAAAATTTGAGAAAAATAGAACTAAAAATATAAGCAGAAAAGTAGGAAGTTGAAAATTGGTTTTGAGTGAAAACACTAGTACAAAAATAGAGTATGATCCAATCGTAAGAATACACGTTTCAATTATGTATCTCCCGCTAAATAAAATTTATGTAGACTTATACCTCCATAGGCATTGGATACCAACTGTGCTTTCGGAGGTATATGTCTCGTGTCACTCTCGTAAATTCTGCGAATTCCTCTAAATTGATTTTCATGTTACAGTTTATGCACTCGAGAATAATTCCCAAACGCTTGATCAAGTTCAACTCCACTTTAGTTATCTCTGCCGTTTCCTCAGGATGTCTAAAAAATTTTCGGACAGTGTCGCCGTCATTTGTGTTGCCACATTTTTGCTTTGGCATGTGAACTAAAAGACCTAATTCTCGTCTAAATCTCTCTTAAACTTCTTTTTTAGATACTTTTTCTTTTTTTCAGCTCCTCTTGCTTGCCATGTCTTATTTTTTAGTCTATATGAAATATGAAGAACGCATTCCATTAGCCTTATCCAAGAGTGGAGGGGTGATATGCCAAACGGAAGAAATTCATTGCTCACTTCTCTTTTGGGGGGATGACACGCAAGTTGTTAATTTCCTTGGGTTTCTCCCCACATAAGTAACATGTTTGGGTGGATGGACACGATGATAAGCATTACAAACGTTTCCGTCGATTATACAAAATATCACAGTTGGAGTTACAGAAATTTCCAAATCATCAAAGGAAATTTTCGTCGGTTCGAGTTATTTTATTTGATGTTTTATTTCTTCAACTTATGTAGTAATCAAATATGTTGATTCTTTGGAAAAAATAAATTTAATAGGTCAATAGTACTTAGTCGAGGTCGGATCTGGGTTTTTCCAATTTACACTTTGGGAATCGTCTTTACTACTATAAATTTGCAGTGGAACTACACAAATGCTGAAAAGGCTTTCGTCACGGAAAGTTTCCTCAGAAAACTTTTGTTTATATCGATTTTGCTCGGATCCATCACATCCCCATTTCATAACTTCAAAAGCAGTATTTGTGGACAAACGTAATTTTTCAGTGACAAATACGTGAAACAGAGTGGTCAACGAGTGGCTGCAAAGTTATTTCTGCTGATGTTTGTCATACTAATACTGTGCGGACAATATAACTGCTTGGCTTCTTTAACATTATGATGGGAAGAATACAATTTGCAAGTCACATTTTCAGCATGCTCAAGTATTCATTGGTATTGAAGAGCGGGCAAACCATTATCTACCATTAACACAAGCGCTTGTTCTTCAAGCTTATCACAGCACTTTCCGAATTAGAAATATTTCCAAAGCGTCTTCTTTGAACATTTCGGGTTTTTCATCCATACTTCAAAAAGCTGTCTCCGAGAAATTGAATGTGCCATTCTGCAGAAAAGGATAAAAAATAATAAATCGCAAGTTTTCGCAAGATATTTTTTAATATGTAGACATATAAATGTTCTATCTTTGATGACTACGCAACCGCAAAGTGGTACTCGTGGTACTCTAAACTAAAACTTTACATAAACTTATGACTTCGCTTTCATATTGCAAAAAAAAGGCTCACCACTTTTAGAGGCTATTTTACGGCAATAAGTTCTGTTCTTGAAGCAAAAAAGACTTTGATGTATAGAAAATACTGTAGAAATGTAGGAGTAAAAATAAATAATATTTAAGAAACAGTAGTTCTCGAATGCAACGTCAATGAATTCTCTGCTCAGAGAACTGTCAGTTAGGACTCAGCGCGGCCTAGGGTCGCGCCTATTAGGACGAGTAGAATAGCGTCGCCTGGCGATATTCTGAAAAACTAAACCCGTTTTCATATGCAAAGGATATTTTTCTACCGAAATATATAGCGATTAATAATTTCTAAAGAGGTCGAAATTTTAATTTTTTCCACCTAGATTGCCGAAATTACACACTGCGCTGCGGCGTATAAACATCCCCTACTCGAGTTCAGTCCGATAGCAACCTACGACGAATCTGATTGGACAAGCGAATGCGAGGTCCCCTCCCACTAGCGGAGTAGGCGATGTTTATATGCAACTCGCGCAATGAGATACAGGAACAAATTTCAGAATGTTATTTCCAGTAAGTTCTTCAACAAGATACTGCCTTGATTAATTTTTGAGACAGAATAATTCTTTTCCGTGATTTAATTACCTTGCATTTGTTTTAAATTCTTTCGGTTTGACATATTGTAATTCCCATATAAGCATTGTCTTTAAAATATTATGATTGTAGCACTAAACAAATGGCAGCCCTAAAACCTTTTAAAATAAGAGTTTCTATTTTTCAAAAATCTGCTATAAAATATTTTCAAAAATGTTAAGGATGGTAAAAAATTCTGGAATTATTCTTGAGAGAATCGAAAATTATTCACTGAATAGAAAAATTTTTCATTTTATGGAGAGAATGTTTCAGACGGATCACCACCCATTTGAAGCTCTTGATTTTGTTATTTACAGAAAAATATTTTTGTTCATGATCGTTACTCTTAACATTTTGAAAAGTTTACAATCTGTTTATATTCTCTGTAAACATAAGTGCATAAAATCATAATTAGTGTTTCATTTGCATGCGTTTTGCGAGAAAGAAGTCAAAAATAGAACCATATTATCGAATTTAAAAAATAAAATAAATTTATCATAAAATAGTCTTACTTTTGAGTAAAAATAATGTAAAAGTAATATTGGAAAATGTTCGACATGAGATTTACCATTGTTATATATATTATTATTATTTAACATATATATATTTTGAGAGAAAAGTATGAAAAGAAAGAACAAACTACGAAAAAATATAATTTATATAAAAGCAAAATAATTAAATTCTCAATACTCACATGAAAAGCCATCTATTATTCAATTAAACAAGAAAAACTAGAAAAACAAGACTCTAAAGTTACTAGTAGAGTACTAACTCTAGTACTCTAAAGTTTAAGTTTTCCTCCTACCTCATCCTCTATTTATAAAAGGCAATGTTTGCGTGTGTGCGATGTCCAGACGAATCTATCGCACTTACAGCTTTGAAATTTAGTATACTTCTAGTCTTAATGGTGACTCATTGCGCCTCGAGGTCGGAATTTTAAAATTTAATCTGGAAATGTTTTTATTTAATTATTTGTGTTGTTTGGGTCATTTTTGGCACGTTTACGGTCGTAGTATCTTTCCTAATGATCGTTGAAAAACAATCCATGCACCATCGGATAGAACGAATAATTTTTTGTTCTATTGATGTTTGTTTTGAACGTACAACGTAATTTACTGAATTTTGAGAAATTTTTAAAAAATAGTATGTTTTGCCATCTAAATTTTATTTTTGCTTTTAAATTTCCTGCATCCAACGTTCTAATAACACTAATATTTTCAGCTTATAACTGCAACGGTTCCGTCGGATTTAAAACAAGAGTGGTTAAAATAACTTTTCCTGGTTTTTTAAAATTAATTTTTCCCTGGTCACTTAAAAGATATTTTTTCTCTAACGAATTTCCTTGTGCGGCACTTCTTCGGAACGTTGCTGGAAATTTTGATTGGTTGATGGTGCAGAGCTCAGGATACGTCATGACCTTCAACTGGATGAATTACTTCGATTATTATTTTCGGATTCGATTTTATATTTTTCTTGATGTATAATAATCATTTTCACGTTCCAATTTTGTAATATTGTTTTGGATTAACGTACTCTGTACTGTAGCGCGAAAAAAAAATTAGCAAGAAAATCAAAATAATGTGTATCTTTTGTTTTGATTTTGTTTTGAAAACTTTTTCATGTCATTGTGGGCGTTATTTTGTTGTTGTTGTTGAATTCCTGATTCCACGGGCAACGCCGTGCGCGTACTGCTAGTTTATAAAAACAGTAAGAATATTAATTTATTACAGGGTTGACTCAGAATTTTCAATTAAAAATCTAGCAGTTGTACTACAGTGCAACTTGGATAACTGAAAGCTGAAGGGACCGCCAAAAAGTTCAAATTATCTAAAACTTTGTTTTAAAAAAGTTGCTTTTTTAATCTTTAATTTCACGTCCATTGAATGCTTGAAAAGATTATTTTGTCAATAAGTAAGAACTAAACACTATAAATGGAAACAGAAAATTTACATTATGTAACCTACAGTGCATATAACATTCAGTATAGAAAATTATAGTGTTTCAAAAAATTGAGTTACATCTGTTTTGTAAATTTCTGTCACTTAAGGTTATCAAAATCACTAAGCATGTTTAGTGAATGGAAAACAGCTTCACTTGCGTTCATTTGTTCTTCAACGTACAGATGAAAATTCTCATAAATGCAAAAGCACCTCCAACAAGAGAGGAATTGGCGCGTCTTTTCTTTCTCCTCTACATCCAGTGTCGGCTTGTGGGTTAATCAATGGGGGTTGACAAACACATAATTTGAAAATTTACAGATACGAGGTAACTCATCCAACTGGAACTACCATTCTCTTTTGCTAACAGGAGACAAATAAAATAAAGCTAATATCCTCTCCCTGGGAGTGCCCTAGGTCAAAATATCCATTGTTAGGTGAAAAATGTTGACTTTTCATGTATAGAGAATTAAGGCTTGTTAGCTTCACCTACAACAATAGAGAAAATGCGATTGAGTAAAAACTGGTGCCTTAGGGACAAATTCTGATGGCAGATTCAGAAGCAGCATAAAATAAACATATGAAACAGTACCCAGTTTCCAAATTACAAACAAATTGTCGACCAGCATAGGTGAAAGTTTTCAGACCATAAACAAAAAAATACAAAACACACACAGTTTAATGGTCAGAGCCATGCAGTTTAGCATTCGGTTGCTTTACCTTAATGTTTGAACATAAACTATGCTTCCTCTTTTCAGAGGAATTTTTTCAGAAATGTATCAATGCTTAAAGGACAGTTAATAATTCTGTAAATGTGATAGATTTTTTAAATTTCTCTTATTAATGAATTTGCATATACATAAAAATAATTACTAGAGTGCATCACCTACTTCTAGTTTTTAGGCTAAATATATGTTTAAAGGATTTCAATAGTTAATCAATAGTTCACTAATAAAGACTTGATTTTTAACCTTTTTTTACTTTAAACATCCCAGAATCAGTTCGTGGACACAGATTCTCCAATCTCCAAACGTTAAACCAATGTTGGACGGTTCTATAAGTAGTATTAATTCATGAGTTGGCTAATATCTCAATGGTGGAATTTTCTTGCATATGCAGAATGTTTTCGTGATATTTGCACGAATCTGCACTACTCATTCCTGTTGTGATTAGAGAACGGGGAATTTTAAATAAATAGAAAATAATTACAATTTATATCTAATTTAATATAACTAAATCAACACAATGTATTGTCAAATCGAAAATTATCTAAATTTAGTAATGGGTGATTCTCTGCAAATAGGACATTTTCATATTGTAAATGGAATTAAAAAAAATGTCAGAAGTTTCTAATTTTTTGTAGCAAGATACTAGAAAAGGTACCTGATAGAAAAAAAACAGTGGTCCTGCTTAATAATATGAAATACTATTATTATTTTATTTATTACTGGAATGAGGTAATGATCACAGTGAGGGAATGACAATTTTTATTAAAAACATATTTTAGATAATAATTTTAACAAAATTTTTGTCCAGAAAATTTACATCTTGCTATCTCAAGTCACAGGAGGGTTGAGTATTTTTAACACATTAGGTAGTCATGACTCTCTCACAAAACTCTTTCGTAAGCTCTCTCACAAGTTCTTATACTGGCATTTCTAAATATATTTTTGCAGCTTCCATGCTGATTTTTCTTTTTTCATAAATGTACACAAACTTTTTTTCCCACCCATGATAACCATTATAAAAGAATACAGCAATGTAAATTTTAATAAATTTGTAAAGATATTTTAATTTAGCTCAGTATGTTACTTACTAAAAATTTAAATAACTTAAGCATTTAATTGTGATATTAAACAAATTTTCATACATTAAATTATGTTAAAACAAAACTAATACATTGGTTTGTTCTTTCCATACATTAGGTTTACATTAAATTTAAACTTGATACTAACATTAGTTCCTTTATTCAAAACTGTTTTGTGTTCTAATATTTGGCCCAAACATAATATTCCGCTATCCAAGCTTAGATGTAGGATATATTCTTCAAATTAGATCGAAGAATAGTTTTTTCCGAATCTGTTTGTATAACTTCATTTTCGAAAAAAGAAGAAGTTCTGAATTTTAAAGAGCCATAGTAGTCAACGCAGAGAACAAGTAGTCGAAAACAACGAAATGAAAGATGCGGCCGGCAATAAAACGCTCTAGTTTCTGTTTTCAAGGACTCTCGCATTCACTCGTCCAATCAGATTCGTCGTAGTTTGCTATCGGACTGAACTCGAGTAGGGGATGTTTATATGCCATCCGGCGATGTGAAGACTTCGATCACTTTGCCTAAAACATCTGCATGACCTAGAGAGCAACGTTTCCAGCGAACAAGTTTCTCAACTATCGAATGTTTACTTGGTAACTCACTGTTAGAAAATTTAAAGTTTTTTAAATCGTCCTTCAAAGACAATCTTGTCTTAATTCGGAAAAGTCCATTTTCTAGTTCAAGTATTTGAAGTTTCTGAAGCCGCTTGTCCTGTGATCCTGTGAAAGATTCTCGCTGTGCTATTTTTATCATTGAAATTTCAGTTCTGTTTCTTTCTTCCACAGTTATGCTTCCAAGTTTCCTGAAGTTCTTCTTCAGTCTACAATTATCTATAAATATGTAAATCCGGGATACAACCTTAGAAAGTTTAGGGTAAGAAGAGAAAATATCGTAAATGTTGTCTTCCTTTTCCGTATTGGTGACGCTAACGACTGTTTTCCTTTTTTCTGCATTTACAATTTCTTCATCAGGGAAAATATTGGGTTTTGGTCAATACTCGGGAGAGTTTTTCAACCAAGGAGGTACTAGCCACCAATTAGACTTTTCTAGGTTGTGGAAACTACAACCTCGAGAAGGTAGATCAGCTGGGTCCAATTACCCGGATATGCGATTCCAATTATCTGGGTCACTCAAAATACGAATTTCTTTTACACGATTTAAAACGAAAGTAGCCCAGTTTTCGTTTTTCTTAATCCAGTAAAGATCATTACTGGAATCAGATCAATATAGCATAGCAACTTCTTCCATTCCTAAGCTCTCTTTCACGGATTGACACAGTCTTGCTCCTGTATCACATGCTAAAGGCTCTAATCTAGACACTGATATAGATTTGAGTGGGGTGACACTTGCTCTACCTTGTATCACTTGGCAATTAGTCGAATTGTCATCTTCCCTCCTCAAAAATATACAGGTAGCATACGCCTTCTCGGAAGCATCGCAAAAGACATACAACGTTATATTCCTGTCTCCTTCATTTTTTTCTAGACATCTAGGAATAGAAATATCAGTCAAAAATTTTGATCTGTTCTTTCCACTTCACAAATTTCTTGGCCATTCAAGATGGCAAATAGGTATCCCAGGATAATTTTAATTTCCATCATTCTTGTAGCAACAATTTTGGCATTAATATTGCTGGACAGGTAAATCCAATGGGATCGAAAATTTTGTGAACAGTTGACAAATTAATCAGTTTAGTTACTGGTTCATCTTCTGAAATCGGATTTAAATCTCTCAAATCAACAGACACAGTGTCATTTTTAATTTCCCATTTTAAGCCTAAAACAGGAACGGTTTTTGTCTCTGTTAAGTCAGATTCATTTTCCTCAAAGTGGGTATGCTCCCACCCTCGTAAATTAAATTTTGCAGGACTAAGAATTTCTTGAGATTCGTGAATAAACTTCAATAGTTCCTCTTCAGTGTCCACACTATGGACAGAGTTGTCTACATAGAAAAATTTCAAAAGTTTTTGTGCCGTTTCTTTGTAGTCAGGAGGAGCATTATTCAAATGAATTTCAAGAGTGACTTCTAGTAAGAAAGGGCTTGAGGTTATCCCAAACACAACCCTTCGATGCTGAAAAATTCTTAACTGTTCTTTCTGCTCGTCCTGCCACCACAATAACTTCAAATAAGGCCTATCATGTTCATGGAGTTATAGTTGCAAAAATGCCTTTTCAATGTCAGGATAGACATTATGCTTACAATAAACGTTCCAAATTCTAATATTATTTCATGAAACATTGACGATAAGATTAATTTCAGTGATCAAAATTATAAGAACTTGGAATTCAGATTTGATGCACAATTGAAAATGTTCAAAAGAAAAAACTGGAAAATTAATGATGTTAATTGGTTGGACTTTAGATCCTCGGTTTCTTCTGTTTGTGAACCGATGTTGAATAGTGTAATTAATAATACGTATAATTTCATTATAAATTTTCAGGCAAAAATTGTTAAATCCTGTTGGAAGAACCGTAGAAAATGTGTGGAAGGTAAAATAAATTCTATCTGGTGTATTTCCTTGAATCTGAAAGAAGCAGGGTAATGGCCCTGAGACAAAGATTTCAGACTACCTATGATCCAGATAATGTGCAGAAAAATTGTTTTTAAAAAGGAACTATCAGCGAATAAACGATTATGTTCAGAAACAAAAATAAACACATTTACGGATCATGTAGAAAAATTGTAATAGCAAATACCTTCAATTCATTCGATCGTCTTTTTAATGAAAATATTTCTACTACAAAATTTCTGCAAAGATCTTGTCAAAGTTATTCATGACGATGGCTAAGAAATTTACGATTTCTCCAAATCGAGGCAATATGCAAGGTGTCCGAATCAAATGTCCCTAAATTGAACAGTCGATTTTAAAAAATTTATTAGCGATATCTTGACAATATTAGGCAAAATTGGCTGTTGAATTCTTAGATTTTAGCGACAATTTTTATTTTTCTCGTATATGTAAACTGAGGCTGTATGCGTACAAAACGCAGATTGTACAGAAACTGCCGTATCGTTTTGCATTTGCTGTTGAGATGTTATCTCGCATAGAATATGAATATTTTTTCTAAACAGCATAATTTTTTCAGATGAAGCAACATTTCATGTGAGCAACAAAGTGAATATAAGCACAATTGCAGAATTTTGGGCTCTGAAAATCCCCATTCAGTGTAGGAAGTGGAAAGAAACAGTTCAAAATTAAATGTGTGGTGAGCGTTTTTACATAATACAGTCATAAGACCATTTTTCTTTGCTGCGACTTCTGGACATGTTGCAAATTTACGCAATTCTCCAAATGCAGCATTTAGACCCCACTGTTACCTTCCAACAAGATTCTGGAGCACGGATGTTCGAGCATTTTGCTGGAAAAGGACTACCTGCTGGATATCCTTAGGTTTACTAAGGGAGCCCACGTGGAAGTGCACTGATTTTTTAATAAAATCTTTGTGGGTTCTGTTTTCTAATTTTACATTTTTCATATACTTTTTAACTTTCTGTTAAGAAGCGCGACCCTCCAAATTAGGGACATTTTATTTGGACACCCTGTATTTTAAAATATCATTTCCCTATGATCCATTATGAAATAATTCCTGATTTTCAATCAGATGATGGAATGGAATTTGAACTTATTAAGGAGCAAGAGTTTAAGTATATCTTTAATGGGGGGGGGGAGAACGATAAATCACCTAGTCCGGACGGACTTACGCTTGGTATTATTAAGCAAATATTTTGCTCAAACAGAGTGCAGTTAATATTTTAAACTTTTGTTTAATAAATGGAAATTTTCCTACATTATGGAAAAGAGCGAATGTGGCTCTGATTCCAAAGACCTAAAACACCCAAGTAATTTTAGGCATATCTCTCTCTTTCCAGTATGGGGTATGGTTATTTATGGTTGACAAGATTTTAGCACAACGACATTCATATTTTAGGTAGATTCCTTATAGGAACTCTACCTATTGCAATGGTTCTCATGACACGACTTTCAGAAAATTTCTGCAGATCTTCATCGATCATGACCCCTAGAACCCAAAACCACCCTTCGTTAAAAATTTTATATATATATATATATATATATATATGTATAACGCTTTTTCCCATGTTATCTTGTGAACACGATAACTGGAGTAATTTTGACGTAAATTTAACCAGCTTGGGATATGTTGTAACGATAGTGAAAATCTCGGTCGAGTTCGTAGATGGGCTATCCAGCTCAAAGGGGGTGGAAATGGTGGGGGGTGGAAATTTTCATTTTCCCATAATTCCTTTAGAAATGAAAATAGAAAGAAAATTCAAATTAGGCGAATTATTGCCTTATAGTAACGAACAATTTTTGAATTTGAACTTTTTCGATAGCTATAATTGCTTAGAAGTTATGAGCTGAAAAGTGATTTTCCCACCCTTCCCCTCCTCTCCCCCTAACTTAAAGTACGTTTTAACCTAAGCATGTTACCCCTTGTTCGAAAGCTCTCGTCATTTACAGTTTCTTCCACCCTCTTTCATTCTTGTAGCTCTATTCCCATAATTCCCTTACGATTTAAGATAGAAAGAAAATTCAAATTAGGCGAATTATTGCCTTATCACAACAAACAAATTTTGCACTGAAACTTTTTTGATAGACACAATTTCTTAGAAGTTATGAGCTAAAAAGCCATTTTCAATCCCCACCTCAACTTATCATTTCCTCATAGCTCTGTTACGACTAAAGATAGAAAAAAATTTCAATTAAGCGAATTATCACCTTATGATAACGAACAACTTTTATACTAAAAGTTTTTTGTCTGCTAGAATTGCTTATAAGTTATGAGCTGAAAAGCGATATTCAATACCCCCTCCCCCATTTAACATTTCCCCATAGCTTCGTTAAGATTGAAGATAAAAAGAAAATTTCAGTTAGGGGAATTATCACCTTATCATAACAAACTACTTTTATATTGAAAGTTTTTTGACAGCAAGAATTACTTAGAAGTTATGAGTTCCCATCAACCGCATTCACTTTCACTTTTTATACGGTATAATATATAATTAATTTATGACTAATTAATTTATAGTTAATATCTTTGTTAAATTTTGTTAATTATAACTGTTAATTGATATACCTGGCTTTGCTCCGAATTAAAATGTTTTTATGTTTAATATTTTGAAGGTAAAAATTACTATTGTATAAATATTATAATACACAAATTCCTTTTCTGATCTAAAACGCTTTCAATTAAAATGAGAATATCAATTGAACCAGACGATTTTTAAAAACATCCGTTTTCTTCATACGTTATTATTTGTTATATAGGTACTTCAAATTTTGTTAACAATTGCTAAAGTCAATGAAAGGTTTTAATTAATATTTTGAAACAATTAAATTAACTATTTAATTATTCATTAATTTAAAGCGTGAAAATAAATCAATAGCTGGTCCCGATATAAATTGTTAAATCGTCTACTTTTAAAATTTTCTTTTAGCATTATTCCTTCTGGAAACAGTTCTTCGTATTATTTTTGATCAACAAGAATATTGTTATAAATTCAGTTTAAAATTAATTTTGAAAAAAATATTAAAATGAGAGAAACAAATTTATGGAAATGAAAGACATCGCGGAAAAACGCCTTGCTTAATTTTTAATTAAGTGAAATTTTAAGCATCTTTTAGGCTTTGAAAAGTTGAAGGTGACCTTTCTCTTTTCTTAAATAAAAAGTTTGATTGAAATCAGTCCAGTGGTTTAGGAGGAGATGTGGAACATACATACATAGGCACAGTGACTTTTATTTAAATTAATATAATTATTAGATAATTATAAGATAAAGATTACTGGCATATAGTAAGAGCCATGAAAAAGGTTTTAGTGAAGTTTTGTAACGATTAATTTTTAACTTTAATTAAGTAAATAGTTTATTTTAATTAATCAAATAATTTTAATAGTTAATTTGATAATAGGTTTTTTGACAGAATACTTTAATTTGATATTTAACTAAACATGGCGGGACCATGATTTGTTTAATAAAATCAATATAAAGTAGCCAAAAACGATAGATATTTAAATAAGAGTTTCCTTTATCCTTTTTACTATTGAAAAATATCTCCTTAACTTTAAAATTGTTTGGGATTTTCTGCCTGAGTATTTTGTTTTAACCGTCGATGGAGATTTAAATTTACTGTTCAAATTGGCTGCATTCATATCCTATGCTTTAAAAACACGTATTAAATTTGCCACACACAATGTTTAATAATTTTATTCTCTTATATGTTAAGAATTTAGTGACTATTATCTCTGTAACCAGGGAGTTCACTAAATGAGCCCATTTTAGTAGTATTTAAGTGTTTCCATGTCATGTGATTTTACCATATGACAAAGTAACGTTCGCACAATTATATTGTAACCTAGATTAAATAAATAAATTTTTAAATCTAGAGTCGTTTTTCATTCGTGCCAAGAGTCAATTTCTCCCCTCAACTTTACTGTATACTTAGACAATATGGTGGATATCGTGCATTTCGCCATATAGTTTAGAGTAGAGGTTCCCAATTCTTATTCAATTCAAACTTAATGTTATCTAGGAGATATTTGCACTGCTGACATGTTTATTTCTTTATGACTCCTACCTGTTGAATGATTATGTGTTGAGATATAAAAAAATGGACCAATGTACTGACCGATAAATCTATCGTAACTTTTTGGAATGAAAAATGGAGTGATAAAACCTTGATATAGCAGAAAATTAAATGACATGAAAACAGAATCACAGCGTAAATATTGCAATGTTTAGAAACAATAAAGTCATTGGCTATGTCTGTATTGATCAATATGTAATATTTCATGACTTGTAACATTAACGTAAAGGAATCTACCTTTGCCTTCAAGCTTGCCGAAAAGGGATTTTTTTTGGATAGTAATGATAAACACCATAGATTTCAGTTTGGTCTTCGAAAGAATAGAAGTACGTAGTTGGCACTTAAACGAGGTCATTCAAACTATAAATGAAATTAGTGAAAATAACTTATTGACAGCTTTGATTTCATTGGACGTGTCCAATGGCTTCAATACAGTTAGATGGAGTCATATTGTGCAGATTGAGGAACATGTACTATCTTATCTGATCAATGTGATTAGAGATTTCTTGAAGGATAGAGTAATTGTTGAAGAGGACAATAATATTGAATTTTAATATAATATTGGAATTACCCAGGACTCTTGCCTTGGTACGATACTTTTTTTTTTATCGCTGACAGGTTACTTCGGGATACTAATATAAATGACAAAACTAAAGTCACAATGTTTGCCGACGATATTGTGATACTTTCTTCTGAAACCACAGCTTATAGATTTCCCACTGAACCAGAGATCCCCTAGGTAGGGTGAATAGCTGGGTAGAGAGATTTGGTTTATAGATAAATTTACAAAAATATATCAATACAATATTTGCTAAGAAACTCTCCAGAAGGCCTCAAATTCTCTTTCATTGAGATAATATTAAATTTTTGTCAGAAATTAAAAACCTTGGTGTTGTAATTGATGACAAATTAACTTGGCTTCAACTTAATTATTTAAAATAAAAATCTATGAAACTTCATAATAGAAAAATGAGATATTGTCGTGAGGCTTGGGTGTCAGACCAGACATTATTAAAAATATTTATTGTTGTATTACTGAAAAGGTCTTTACGTATGGATTTGATATATGGTACAGGGATGCTGCGGTTATCAACAGAAAAATTCTTATTTTACAAAGAAACGCGCTTAAAATATTACCAAGACTCATAGGACAGTGTAAATTCTTTCTCTTCAGGTTCTGGCTGGATATCAATATTAAACTTCATCAAGAGAGATTTGGTTTTCTTAAGCTTAATAGAAATATTGAAATAGATGGTGAGTCACTAATCGCATACAACTTAAACAATCCATCTAGTCAGAATCCTCCTTGGAGTATATTTAGTATCTCCTGGGACACTGCTGTTCCTACAAATAATTTAAATAATGTAAATGATTATGACCAATTTTTTTACTGATGGATAGAAAATTGATGGAGAAACTGGTTGTGGTATCGTCTTATTCAAGAAAGGTAGGAAGGAAAAAGTATTGTCTATGAGACTCAATAATGAGGCTTCCGTCTATATGGCGGAGGCTTATGCCATTAAAAGAGCCATTATTGAGGCAGAAGCTTTAGGTATAAATTTTCCTTTTCGTGTCTATATGGACTCGATATCCGTACTTAAGTATTTAAAATCACCATCGGACAAAGATCAGATTATTAGAGAAATTAAAGACTTATTAAGAACTCAAATATGCCACTTCTGCTGGGTTAACGCCCATTTGGGGACATACGGTAACGATCGGGCGGATTCTTTAGACAAGGAGTCCATGAAAAAAGATGTAGTTAACATAAATATTGAAATTCCTAAATCTTGGATAAATCTAAAAATAAAAAATTTTATTTTAAAAATATAGCAAAATAGATCGGAACATAATAACCAAGCAAGGTTTACATATGGTTTCTTTCCAAGAGTGAATGTTAAAATTGCTATGGTGATTTCTATTTGAATCAGCTGTTAACCGGCCATGGGTTTTTCCCATTTATCAGAACTTGTTTTTTGGCAAAGATGAGAATTTCCATTGGTGACTGGATAAGGGCACAGTCTCTCTCTACATATATAGCTGAACAATTTATAGTGATATTAGAAAATCTTACTACCCAGCAAACTTTGGTACTTTGGGTATTTTGGACCTCATCAGAAATCCATCTGCAAAGAAGGGTCTCATTGAAATCGTTAAACTTGCTCTGCAGAAATCTTTGGAAGGACTGGACTAGATTTTTTTTTGTTCGAAAAAGTGCTTCCTTTGTTATTTATTCCTCAAACTTGGTGCATTTATTGTATATACTGTAATTATTGTTTTTATTTACTACAAATATTTAAATATTTGAATGAATAATCTATATTGTTTTGTGCACTTTAATTGATCGTATTCTAGATGAATAAAATATTGCCGGTGGTGCTGATGAATTTTTTTTGTGGGAGATTTGGATCTCGATGGATCTTTCGGGTCGTGGTTGTTTTAAGTTTTGGACCTCAGATAGATGCCTAAGGTTTTTCGGCTACCCGACGCCTTCTCCCATTAATTGTAAATTTTAATTTAATTGGTTTCCTTTCTGGTGATCTTCTTCACCAATTTCCATCGGGCAGGTCTGGGGCGTGTTAGTTGCGGTGGGGGATGTAGACGGAGGTGTGTGGTCGTGGTCAGCAAGGGTAAATCCAACCTTTCCGAATGGTTCATTCCCGGGAGAGATGTCGCTCGACCGGTCAACAGTAATTGTTCCGTATGCCTGGCAGCAGGACGGTTTCCATTCTTTGGTTTGGTTATCCCTCTGTCTTCCTTTTCGATTAATAGATGGCGCAAAATTCTTAGATTGTTTGCCTTTCTGGTTGAGTTGGGGAATTTCTTAGAATTTTCAGCGGAAAAATAATACTAGTTTAGTCTTTGTAGTGTCATTATTGTTCTCTGTTCTCTTGGGGTAAAGTTGAATACTTTTTTCTTTGATTAATGCTTTGTTTTTATGATGGCATTTTTATGCTCGAAGGCTAATGATTTTATACTTTAAATAGTTTTTCAAATAAATCTTATTGGCGTTCTTATTTTCATTAGTTTGGGAGGACTTGAAAAGGAGTCAAAAGAATCACACTACGTAGAATTAGTCAAATCTTTCTATACCCTTATCTTATCTACCCTTTGAACACTTTCGGGAACATTTGGCTATAGTGGAAGGAAATCCCAGGAAGGAATACATAGTATTTTTGCACAAGAAAAAAGACAAGATATTTGACTTCTTGCTTTTACTAACTCTTCTTTAACTAAGCTTTTATTTTTGATATGAAGAAAACATTGCCAACTTCAACAATTAGCTACTCTAGAATATTGAAAGAATACAAAAAAATATGATAAACAATATTTTTGTTAATGTACATGTCGATAAGAGAACTTCTAATAAAATAAATTTACAAACATGTTATTCAATTGCTAAAATTGCTGCAGTCCTTCTCAAAATGAAATGCAAGCGCTACAAGAAGATCAAAGAAACTTTCATAAAAATTCTCTATCAAAATTTTAGAATATAAAATGAAACAAATTACAATAACATTATATAATTTTTAAAGAGATAACCACCATGACTTCTAGTGATTAGGTTTAGCTAGCTAGCCTACAATTCACATCACTTGCCTGATGGAAAATGATTGAAACTTTAAATCAGTGGGTCGATGCATTCGATGAAACTCTACAACTGTTACTGGACTGAGTACATGAAAGTTTTTAACGTTGTAAAGCGACTAGCCACGAATTCTACAAATTCGACACAATTATATATATCGCTGATTATGATTCATCTTCTTCGTGAATTCTGAAGAAAATAGGAGAAAGTTTAAAAATTGCTTATGAACAATTCTATTTTCTACATATAGACACAACAGATTTTTTCTAAGTTTTACTTGCTGCTGATTGTTGCTCAAAACGTCCATCATTCACACTCTGATCGTGGTCGCAATATATGAATCAAATTCACATAATACTTCATCTGAAGCTGTTGTTATAGCATAGCCCTTCTCGAGTCATCGTTACGACTGCAAGGACTTGATCCGAATATCAGAATACCGGCATCTCGGACCCCGTAGACGCACCACATCTTAATACAGTGTCATACAGCCAACCGAACGAATACACAATGAATTCTCCCAGTCAGGGGATGCCCGGGCTTCAGTACACCAAAACGCTTCTGCCGTTTAAATGGTGAGCATATAGTCCGGTTGAATAAAAAGGATTTAAAAATGATTAAACACAGAACAATTAAACAAATTTTATAAAAAGTGAAAGAAATTAACAATTCAGTTAATCATTACAAAAAGGGAATAATTGATTGAGAAATTTAACAAAACTTTTAAAAATTCGTTGAAAAGTTAAGAGTTTCCAAAAGACATGAAAGAAACTTTATTGGCTAAAATACTAATTATTTAATTAGCAGTGGCAAAGCCGAAAAGGTTGTTATTGCTAAATTGCAATCTAACAGTTTTGATGTATAACAAAATTTTGCGATCAATCCTTGCTTTGTCTTTCTCTTTTCTTGGGATCTTTCGGGTTATAAGAGTTTTACTTTGACTAAAGTCAAGTTTCTTAAAGAAAAACTTTTAATTTTTTTGAATTCATGCCGGACAAGTAACCCTTGACAACATCAGCTTGGATGGATTCTTTTACTAAAGTTTTTCAAATCGGTTTTTTTTTCTGTTCATTTAGAATGTTTGTCTGCCTGTGTTTTTCTTCTGCAGTAGCATCTTTAGCGCTATTTAAACATAGTAATATTTTTTGAATTTTTAATTTCATATTTTATTTGATTTTTACTCTTTTAATTTCATATCAATAATGTGTCTGCTATTTTGTATATACATTTTGACAAATATTTAATTTCAAAAACCAAATGAAAGAATAAATCAGCTTTTTGGGGGCAGGACATAGAAAGGTTGAACGTGCGAATTTTTCGCGCAGATTAAAAGACATCATTTTAAAATTTTAAAAACAACTATACTGACAAGCAATACTGATTTGATTTAAAATGATAAAAATTACATTACTTTAAAGATACTCTAAATTTTCCTTGGTTTGGTTTGCTCGTGGTAGGTAAGACAATGCCTTGCCGTATGTTTTCTGGTAATCAAACCTCAGCGAGGAAGGAGTTCCTTCAGTGACGGGATCCAGCACAGAAACTAACTGGATTACGATTAATTTAATATTTATTAATTATTCTAGACAAAAAGTTAACGTTTAGAAACCTTGTCTCTTATAGCGCCCAC
Organism: Araneus ventricosus; assembly: GCA_013235015.1. Lineage (NCBI taxonomy): Eukaryota > Metazoa > Arthropoda > Arachnida > Araneae > Araneidae > Araneus > Araneus ventricosus. The sequence continues at coordinate 28,470 of BGPR01014827.1, forward strand.
AAATTATGGCTCATGATCCTGTTCACTGGCTGTCACAGCCCCACTCTAAATCTATAAGAAATTCATGCTCTATAAGCAAGTCCTATCCTCGATTTTAACTATGAAGCTCAAATTCGGGGATTTACTGCTAAAACTAATACCAAGAAAATTTTAATTGTGCAAAATAAAATTAAACTTATCATGACAAATGCGCCATGGTCCATGAAAAATGTCATTCACAGAGACCTTAAAATTGAAGGAATTCATGATTTCAAACAGATGCTTTCGAGGAAATTCTTCACACAAAAAAGGAATGACCAAAACGGACGCATGAGCACTGGCACTTAAAGAAATATCTAAATCAAGACCAAGAGAGGAGGAGGATGATACAAAACTTTAGTTTTGGCATCAATAAATGGTGTTCTGAACTCTTACCCGTCGACGGTGGAAACGTTCTATACCCAGTGGGTGAGTAGGCCGGCGTGAGTCATTCCTCTTCACGTTAATTCTGACTTTGAGAATCAAATATCCTCCTACTGTTGTAGTTCGGAAGTTTGTAAATGTGATTTGCAGACTCAGGTGTTGTCCTCGTCATCTGAACTCCTTTGTTACTAATGTATTTCCAAATTCTTGTTACGAATATCAAAAGCAAGGAATTCAGGTATAGCAAACCGAAATTCACAGTTTTCCTTTCTTCCAATTCTATCTCTTAAAATCATCTGCTCCTCTCATTCCGTGGGAGGGCTATTTATCCACCACCTGCGCCACACAAGACACAATTAACTCAACAATTAGGCAAAACCATATTAACAGCGACCACCCTCTGATGGTCATTTTCAATCCACCACCGAGCGTGAGAGTCAGATGAACAACAAAGGCAAGGTTATCACTCAACCGTTTTTCCTACTTGTACTCCAGATCGTTTCACATCTTTTTTCCCTGTTGTCCATAAAATTGTGAAGAGATGAGGTACATATGTCACAACACATTCTTTCATTTCCTGTAGTTGGGTAGATTTAAAAAGGATAGTGTTAGTAAACGGAAAGCTTTTTCTATCGACAATAGTGAAGAATATTAAGAGAATTGGAAACGGTGCGAGTCAGTGTGCTGTTTTCAGGGAATTAATTTTCTACGATTGGCACCATTTTCAAAAATCGTAGCGTGGTTGAGGGTTCCTTATATTGAGATTTGGCTGTATTTTTAACATTTAAATTTTTATATATTGGTGACAAAATAATGTGAGAGAAATTGATTTCATTTATGAGAGTCAGTTTTTTTCCTTTTGTACAACATTCCTATAACCATAAGTGTCTCTCTAAAACACCCTTAATATTGTAATGGAAAGCTACATGGGGGTTGTTTTTGATGCCATTTTCAACATTGTTCAATTGGCAAGGAAGAAATATCTGAACCGACTCTCCATACAACCGCGTCATTTCAATGTCAGGACGTTTGACCCACAATGGCAGAATCAACGTACGCTGCGCCTGCATATTCTGTGGAATCGTGTGTCGAGCTTGTCATTCTCCAATCTCGAAGCAGAGCCCTCATATTGCACAGAAAAATAAATCAAGATATTTTGTAGTGATTTGATGCGAAATAAGTTCTTGGGAATGAGAATGGATATCTCTAGCAAAATCTGATCCTTAAAATTAGTTACATCGAGAAGTAATGTTTTGACAGGTCTATTAAAGAAACACGCAAAACTGTCATTTTTTTATCGTATAAACATTCTTGTTGCTTTCTATTAAGTTAGTGAACTGTGTATCGAATAAAATTCTTTCATTAGAATTCAAAACAAATTTTTACTTTTATATTGAAGATGATGCTACAGAAAACGAGTGCCTGCCACCAATCTGACAGTCCAGTCATTCTTACAATAAAACCCCGCCAAAACGGCGGTGAGATTACAGTTAAAGACTGATATTTGTAATACAGGCGCCAACAATTCCCATCATTTTGGTTATGTAAATATGAAAAAAGTTAAAATTTAAAATTATTTACTTTCATATAGATTTAAAAACAATTTTAAAATTAAATCAAAAACAAGTTAATCTTTATATTTATTTCATTAAAAATGGGCATTGTTCAGTGAATGCACTTGTGCATATTCATCAGTCTATTTTGCACTCATCGTCCATAAAATGTTTTTCCAGGTAAAAGTAAACACAGTCCTGAAAGGAAAAAAAAGTAATATTTAGGCTTCAATAATTTTAATTAAAAAATAAAGAAATAAACAATATTATAAGTCACTAAATACATAAATTTACAGGTTAATTTATTCAATTCTTGTAAAAAGGTTTCTGAGGCAGCTGCAATAGTTAAAAAAAGTTTTGTTTGTGAAGAAAGGTTATATTTTCTAAATTTATTTCGGGTTTTTCTTATTTAGTATTTAAAATAGCATTTATTCGAAAAAAACGAAAATAATGAATGAGGGTTTTTTTCCCATTTAAACACTATTCTTAATAATTGTATGAAATTCGTCTTGTAACATGTAATATATAGATAACTGTATTTCTTATCAAAGCGCTTTAATTTTATTTTAGCTAGGATATACTAATGCCCTAATATGAAGCTATTGGATACATGTTGGATTGAGGTTGAACCTTGCAATTTTTAACCAGAGCCTAATGACGAGGATTAGGATAACCTTAGACACCACATCAGTGAGAAGATATTGCACTAATTGGATTCAATACTTCACCAGAGCGCCGTTGACTTTGTAGTAAGGTATCGGCTTCGAGGAGGAAAATTTCAGGTTAGAAACACGATTCCATTGAAAATCCGCCGTGTATGTGGGCCTACTGCACGTTAAGTAATACGTAGGTGGCAAAACGATCTCCCGCTGGTGTGATTCGCAAGTTTGGAGAGGGGGTGACAGCTCAGGTGTCATCCCCGTCATCTGATCGCGTTTCAAAATTGCATCTATCCCAAAATAGTCCTAGTGTTGCTTAGTAACGGGACGTTAATTGAACTATAACTAATGCTTGGTAGATACATCTGATTTGTTTCGGACAAGTCATTCGTGATAGAAGCAATATACGGCTTTAAATGCATTGAGACGGTCCTCAAGTATTCCCGGCACGTTTACGGCTAGAGGGGAAATGTTGTTGGAGAAGCGAATCTCTCTGAGAGATATCCGTGTGGACATCTAGCTGTTCTCAATGTGTGGAAAACAGACTTAACTACCCTCTACCACGTGATTTTCTGACTTTCCATCAAGAGCAGACTTGCACCTCCAGAGGGTGTTTCGGGTAACGTCAGATACGAAACTGAATCCTCAAGTATCTCCGAAAACTTAGTAAAAAGAAGTAAGAACTTAGTAAAAGGAAGTTCTTAGTAACTTAGAACTGAAACTTATGCCACTTACTGCATACTTCTTATCTTTTCTTCTAGCTTCATGTAACTTGTGTTTGTTCTGTGATGTTATGTTCGTGTGTAATTTAGCTAATATATGCTTTTATAATTTCAAGGAATGGTTCAGCCTTTTATTTCGTAGTGAATGCAATTCATTCTAATGGATTAGAAAAGTTTATTGCAGCTTTGGATACAAGAACGCACCTGCTCTACCCGGGTAGACATGAAAAGGTAGGACAAATTTGTTGTTCAATTTACTTTGAATAATTCTTACCAATTCTGAATGAATATAAGATTAATTTCTTGACACAATACATTTCAAGCCGTTTATTGCTTCTCCGACAATTTTAGAGCAAATGACTTGTCCGTCATAAAGCATATGTGAGTACAGGGTTTAAATGAATCCTTCACCAAGCCCTCAAACATGGTGGCGCTTTTTCGGAATGGTGTCTTGAGCCTGCAACTCTCGTTCCTCGAAGGCACTATAAACTAACTAGAAAGACTTTGAATCGGAATTTTGTTTTCCTATATTCTGGTAACATTTTATAATTAAATAATAAAAAAGCAAAATTTCGGAAGATCTTTCGTTAAATGTATCGCAACTTTAAGGTTAGGAAACAATTTCAACTTCATTCAAAACGCAAAATAATTCATTTGTCCTTTTACTTTTTATATTTTTTTCTATACGACCAATTTGTTTTCAGAAAAATATCAAAATTTGCTGCCTTTTTTTAATTTTTATATTTTAATGTCTAATTCTACTAATGGCAGAAGGTTCACTCATAATCACTGGCCAACGTAATCATATATTCCATAAAAGCTTCAACTACGAAAATTCAAAGTGAACAACAATTTTAAGTTTTCATCATACTGTATTTAGTGTTTTTTTATTCATAAATATTATTCCAGAACACACTGGTATACATGTTTATTAAGCAATTTATCAGAAAGCATCCTTATGCGTAATTTAAGTAAAAGGGAAAAGATGTGCATATAAGTTACGATTAATGTGAATATATTGTTTATAAAATACTTATTCTAATAATACTAACGGGCATTCAATATTTTAATGGAATTAGGAACAGGTTTTAAATAAATTAGATAAAATTTAAGAAATAAATCCAGAATACTTATTTAAAGTTTTTATTTAATAATTAGAATTATTACGACAGAAAATATAATAGAAGAATAAAAATTTTATTTTTCAAACTGTGTAAGAATTACAGTATTACCTCTCGTTCAGATTGTTCAAAGGAGAGTAATAGTGGTAGGGTCACAGGAAACCATTTATACATATAAAAATGCTCTGGAAACCAGAGAAGAATTACAAAGAGTATTGAAAATAACGCGAAAACTTTAAAAACGGGATTTTAAATGCGGGATAATACTTAACGTGACCATTTATTTTTTCCCCTCAAAACTGGGCATCTACCAAGTTTTAGGTAACAGTGTGTTTCTTCAAGAAAATGCACATCTCTTCAGTTTTTATTTATTAGTGAATAGAACAAGAATGAACAAGTTAAAATAAATCATGTGTCCTTGAATTTTTCTCAAGAACAAATTTTTGTTTCAGTATTTCGATTGCAAATAAAAATGAAACTCGTGGCAGGAGATCTTAAAATTTACTTTTGTAATTACTATTTCTTTCATAATTGCTACTTACAACAGTATTTTCATAGCATTCACAACTTATTCATAAGTGAAAAGTCATTTCCTGCTTGTGCATTAATGGCAGATACAGATCTCTAATATAAATCAGAAAATACATGTATCTGTCGGTCGGTCACAATAATTCCTCTTAAACGGTGAACGGTAGCATCATGAAATTTACACACGACATTCTAGTGCACATTTCTAGGTCAACGGGCTATTTTCAACTTTCAGAGTTAATTAGTTCTTAAGATATTTAATTAAATAACGAAAATTAGCCGCGGCTAAGCCTAATGCTTAGACGTTTTATGCCAATAACTTCTGAAATATTTATTAGACAACAATTATTTTTAGGCCAATTTAAAGAGTAGAAAATTATCTTTTTATTGATATTAATTCCAATGCGATAAAGATTTTTTCTGATTGTTATTAACGTATAAAAACATATTTTCATCGCAATTTCTAACAATACCTTTTATTCTTATCGAAATAAATTCAAGCCAATTTACTGTTTCGCGTGCGGACTTTTACCAATGTTAAAGTTAATATAAGAAAATATTGTTTTCTTTGATCATAAACAACAAAGTAGACATTTTACTTTCGGTTTCCGGTTGTCGTAGCATTTGCAGCTTTAATATGATGACACAGTGATCCAATGACGGTAGTGAATTATTCTCTAGATGTTATGTTTAATTTTCACAAATTTTTAACTGATACTAATGAGTGTGTGCTAAGCTTTCAAAACTACTTAGTCTGGTTCCTATTGTAAGAAGAGGAAAAAGGGAGGGAAGATATTTAATTAAATAACGAAAATTAAGCCAATTTTCGGAGTTAATCTCAATTTTTCGCCAATAATATTAAAAAATATATTGCACGTAGATTATTTCCATACCATCTTAAAGAGCAGAAAGTTATTTTTTTTAATGATCTCAATTTAAATCTTATGCGTTCTTTTCCTTAATTTAATAAACATTTCAAATCTATTTCATGCACAATTTGTAACAATGCTTTCTGTTATTGTACGAAATTCAAACCATTAATTGTTTTATCAAATCCTTCATTCCGGTACTAAAGAGAAGAGAATTAAAGTCCGGATAATGGCAAAAAATACAAGATATGAGAGAGTTTCTGCTGTTGCCGTGGCAATGATGGGTAGGGGAAAATAGAGACTATGAGATTCTTGCCAGGTGGTTCAAATTAAAGAGAGAAAAAGAAAAAGGGTGTTTCACTGCTGGTCCAAAGGGTCAGTTGAATAACTAAAATCAACGAAGTACTTGGAATTGAAAATTTATTTATCCCGAGCAACATCGGGTATATCAGCTAGTATATTAAATAATTATACAAAACCTCTTGTTGCAAATTATTGGTGTAAAATTGTTTGAAATATGTCATCCAACGACTTTCATTTGAAACATTCCGAATGTCTCATTCTTACACTTTTTGAGGCTTCATGTAGTTAGAAATAAGTGCATACCAGTAGATTTCTGACTGACTTGTGAGTGGAAGATATAGCGTATGTCCCGTCACCGGTACGCTACTAGGCACTATCATCAGATTTTTATTTTTTCCCTCGCCATTTTACTTTCTCGTGTACAATTACTTTCATGCACATTTTACATTCTTGTACGCAAAGAGAAAGTATTATAATCTTTGAAAAATTCGAACTCCAGATTTTGATAAATCTCAGCGTTTTAGACCTCTATGATTGCGAAAAACACAATTTGGGATAATTTCAGTCTCTGAACACGATAACTCACAAACGGTTTGAACTACACGAATGATATCTTATATGTGACCTTTACTCCAAACTTCTAAATTTATATCAAATGTTGGACCAAATCTGTTCATAGGAGATTTGTCTGTCTGTCCGTGTTCGTGTCAATACGATAAATTAAAGACTTAAATAGCTAGATGCAAAAAAATTTATACAAAGTTTTATCTTCAGAATTGAATATTTGTATCAAATTTTTGACCAAATCAGTCAACGCGTCGACTTCCTATTAGTCTGTATAACCGCATGGACTTTAACACGATATTTCCTAAACGCAACATCTTAGATAAATAAAAAAAAAATATGCGGCCTTCTAACCCTAATAGTAAATCTGAATCCAATTTTGTTTTCAATCGTGGAAAAGGCGTTCAAAAAGCACATTCGGTTTTCTTCATCAAACTAGGATGCAAAAAACGCGCCATATCGATTTTTGGTGCCCGCTTTGCGATTTTTCAAAATTCGAAAGTGTAGAGAATCAGAGATTAAATGCAAAATTATTTCTTTACGCTTATTGGATACGTCCTGAAATGCATACTCAAGTTATCATATCATCTCCTTTGTAAAGCCACGAAATCACTAAATAAGTGAGATATTGTAAGATGAATGGAGAATAATACATGAAACTAGCATTTTCGCTAGCAATTTATACTACAGCAGGATATTATAAAAAAAACAGAATAAGATCTGAATTATTTATTGCCCCAGACTCGCAGCACCTAATAAATACTGTATGAGAACTTGAAGTTCCTAATTTGAAGTGCTTGAGCTTGGAATCAATTTCAATGTTGGGGGAACGGAGAGATCTTAGGAAACATTTAGGCTCAAGGGGATTTCATCTCCTCCTCAACTAAAAATAGAAGCGATTGTTATGAGCCTAAAATATTGTTACGTTTAAAAAATGTTATTGATGTTATTGTGCTGTTTGTTATCGCTTGACTTTTACCTAGTGGGTTTTAAGAAAGACAAAAAAGAAAAATAAATAAATAAACGGGGAGAAAATAACTATTAAGTGAAGAAATTTATTGTGTTATATCCTTTTAACCCTCCCAGCGGCGCAATGGAAATTTTGAAACGTTTGAGAAATGCCACCTTCGTAAAACTTAGTTGTACTAGCAAACGGCAGCAGTTTTTAACAATGAACATCCCTTCCCCCTTTTTGCGGTTAGAGAATACTCCGATGTCAAAGGAGAGACATGACAGTGATTTATACTACTGTGGGCTCTGAGGGAAGAAAATGGGTTGGGGGACAGCAGCCAGTTTATCTTTGAAGCAAGGTATTTTGAAACCTGTGAAGGGGTGAGTGAATGGCCGTGGGGCGACACTTGAGCGTAAATAAATACGGTTTGAAAAGAAACGAAACATCAGCTGTTTAGACAGGTAGTAGATAGTACTAAAGCCTCAGCAGGAATATAATTAGATGTGTCCATGTCTCTGTCATTAATGCTATTATCTTCTATCGAGGTGAGCAATCGTCGTTCATTCAAGCAGAGACTCGAGACGAATCCGGTATTTTTTCCCCAAGAACTGTAATTTTAGGAAGGGTAGTCTTTAGACGGATATATAAACTCCGACTTGTTTTATGTTTTGTCATTTCTTTTTGATGTTTACTGCTCATGTGCTCTCGACTTAGCGTTGCTCTCTCAACTCTCGACACGTTCGTTTTTTAATTGCGTTTCAAAATACTTATGAACAATGGATTCAGAAGAATACTCAGAATCGGATTCTTCCTATGAGGACATTTCTGATGAAAGTGATTCCGATGAAGATACATTGGATGCCGCTAGAAACTGGTGTAGAATTGACCAAGAAAACCTTGCACCACCCCCACCAAGATTTCCTTTCAGTGGCAACCCAGGACTAAATACACGCATGGACGGGTCTTCTCCCATTGAATTTTTCTGCATTTTCTTCGATGATGACATAGTAGGTTATATAGCGAGCGAAACGAACCGCTATGCAGAAGATTTCATTGAGAAAAATGATTTAACTCCAAGCTCAAGGGTTCAGAAATGGAAAGATGTCGACTCAAGTGAAATTCGTGTTTTTTTGGGCATTATTATTTTGCAAGGTATAGTACAAAAGCCATTGCAAAAGTGGTATTGGTCGCAGAGGCCATTGCTTAGCACTCCATATTTGAAGCAACTTATGTCCGAAAAAAGATTCAGCATCATCATGAAATTCCTTCATTTCACAAATAATGACACAATCGATTTGGAGACACATCCCCAACCTGGCTTACGAAAAGTCTATGAAGTTTATGATGCCATAAACAGAAAGTTCAAATCAAGTTACGTTCCAGAAAGGGATGTGTCAGTTGATGAATCCTTATTATTGTATAAAGGAAGATTGGGCTGCAAACAGTACCTACCAAAAAAGAGAGCCAGGTTCGGGATTAAATTCTATCAGCTATGCGAATCTTCCAGTGGTTATATTTGGAATAGCCTTATTTACACAGGAAAGGATATGCCACTGTGGAATGAATCCCCCAAGTACAAATCTACAACGATCATAGTTATGACACTTTTGGAGGATCTTATTGACAAGGGCTATTGTGTAACTTTGGACAATTTCTACACGTCACCAGAATTGGCAGAACTTCTGTTATCTCACCGCACTGATGTTTATGGTACATTGAGACCTAACAGAATTGGTGTTCCCGAAGAAATAAAAAAAGGGACTCTCAAAAAAGGAGAAATCATTGGATTTCAGAAGGGGAAGATTTGTGTAATGAAATACATGGACAAAAAACCCATCTGTATTTTAAGTACTGTGCATAATACGGTAATTGTCGAACAGGACAAGAAAAGGAAAAAAACTCACGGAAAATCGGAAAGAATAGTTTCCAAAAAACCTCAAGCTATAATTGACTACAACCTTACTATGGGAGGTGTGGATAAGGCTGATCAGTGTTTGTCATACTACCCTACTGTAAGAAATCAGCAAAAGAAGTATTACTTAAAAATATTTCGACAAA
>BGPR01014828.1:0-38195 GCA_013235015.1 Araneus ventricosus
ACATTGCTAATATATTATTTCTTTGATACATCATAGAAATTAATTTTTTAAAAAGAATAAAAAGCTAAACTTTGTCTAGGCAAACACTTTGATCAAATATCAAGAATATATATGAGTGTAAAATATATTGTATGAAAAACTGGCATTGTATGTTTAGTATTATATATTTTCTCTTCCACCAGCATTTACAGCTAGCTGTAGCACAATAATGTATATATATATATTTTTTTTTTTGCCTTGTCTGAACATTTATCTCCAACACAAATTGTGAAGATGGAACCTGCTAATAATAGTATACAGAGCAAATTTTATTTAACCTACTACTGTGAACTGAAATAACTTTTGAATCATTGCAAATAGCACAACAAACTTTTTTTATTGAAAAAACATGGAAAAAGGTTTTAATGATTGTTTTCAAAGTGAGAACTTTCAGGGGCAAACACAATAGTGCAGTCTAGTCTTGGGGGTGGGGGGTTATCTTGAAATGTAACCAAAACTTTCAAATTTTCTTATTAAATTCTTGGCTATTGCTGTTGAAGCCTTGGGTCAGTTTTTTAATGTCAAAGATCACTTTCGTAGAAATGGTGTTGCATTTTTGCCACATAAGTATCCAAGCTGTTGCTTAATAAAAACTTTTGGTTATCAAAACATTCAGTCATTAAAAACTTTTTAAAGTAAAAAATAAAACTGATTCTTTCTTCTGATATGAACAATAAAAATGTTTAAGCAATCGGTTTGATAAATAATTCACCTGCCTTGTAAATAAAGATATAAAGAAATTTAAGAAGGAAAATATGTCTAACAAAATAATTCTTTGTGTGTCTTGCATTAAGTATATTAAATGAATTTTATTAACAAATATTTTAATGTAGCATGAATCCCTCCCCTAAGAAAAGGTATGTGTATTTTGATTTCAGTGAGAAAAACTTAAATTTGTTTATAACTGCTAAATAAAATAAGATTATAAATTAACATTAAAAATGTTTTTACGAGATCTTTTTTACACCTGAAAAATAATAAGTTATCAACCTATTGGCGCTAGATTTTTTTAGCTTCTTTTCATTCCTAAGACAGTTTTTTGAGGGAAATAAATCAAGAGTTTGTCTCCTGTTAATATTTTTAGTATACAGCAAGTAACTGGACATCATTAACCCTTTCCTGTGCAAGGCATTAAATATTTTGAAATATGATGAAAAAGCATCATGAATGGGTTTAGTTTATTGTCAAGACATGGAATTTACAAAAAAAAAAATTAAATTGCATCATTCCGAGGGAGGTCGGACCCCTTTAGATACAGGCACCTTGATATGCTCAAAAAATATTGTTCAATCCTAAAGAAAATCATAAATTAAAACTTCAAGAATATTGGAGGAAAATTGTCGAGTGAATTTGCTAAAATTGTAAACACCAGGAACTCAAAAAATTTCCTATCTCTGAGTCAAGGAATTTTCGCATTTTTAATATTTAATATTTCTGATTTGAAAGCGAAATTTCATTGGGCTGCCATCTACATTCTAAAAGGAGTACTATTAACTGCCTTTTCGTACATCTTTCCGGGTTTCAAAGTGGACTGGGATTTTTTAAGAAAATTTGAAGTTGGTGTCCTCTTTTGTGACCACTGCCCCGGAAAGGGTTAAATCAGTAGATAGATTCATCGTATTTCACTGTACAATTCACTAAGTAATAATGTGTTGCACATTTTTCTGAAATTGCAGTTCTGAGAAAGAAAGTGTGGGAGAGAGTGAAATGGTTGACCTGGACTTTTCTTTCACAAATTCAATGAAGACTTTGGATGACAGAAGTTCCATAGTGTCAAAATCTTCAACGGAGTCTGTTTCTTCTCAGAATTGATAGCCAAATCTGTACAGCATTATTCCTTGCCTCTCTAGCTTCAGTATAGAATTTTGTATCTTTTGAAGCTTTTAGGATGTGTGATATTTATGTGTCTTGTGTACAAGTACCTTCTTATCAGAACTATTTTATTGCAAGTCATATTTTACTAATGTATTTTATATAGCTCAGCTTTATTTTGAATGTTATTGTATAAATAAAAACATGTATAGCTGCAACTTAAAATGTTTCCTTTTCACAGAAACTTATTCATACTGTAAATAAAAATTCTAAATTTAGCAGACTAATTGGGGTGTCAATAAAATCAGAAGTTCATTAAATCATGAACTGTGCTATGAACAATATTCAAAATAGGATATTGCTCTTGAAATTATACAATACACAACACAAATGTAAAATATTTAACACACAACAAAAAAACTTATTGCAACTGTGTATTAGAAAGGTGAAAAGAAATAAAAAATGTAGTCAACTTCTACCCATTAAATCGAGGGTTTACTGTATTAGAATCAAAGTAAAAATCTGCATTTTTTAACCCTTAGTGCTTTAATAAATGTATAACTGGGAGATTGAACAATCTTAATTCAAATTTTGAGCAAATCAATCATGTGATTAATATTTTTGCTTTTTTTTAAAATCTAGCAAGAGCAACTGTAATGAGTTTTTAAATATTCAAGAATAAGTGGCTTGAATACCAGAATAATTAATATTTTACACATTCATCGCTCTAAACAAGATATCTCAATCGGCAGGATATTCCCTGAGCGGTAAGCAATGAGTTCTCGTTATAGTATTTATATTCATCCAATACATTATATCTCTTCATATAACACAGAAGTTGATTCATAATTATATGTAAAATGCATATAACAGTACAAGGGATAGTTGAAAGTTAGGATACAGCTGGAATGAATGTTGAAGGTTTTAGAGATACGGTAAAACCTGTGCTAAACGGAATATAAAGGGACCAGAAAAATTTTCCGTTTCATACAGGGTTTCATTAATATATGAGATTTTCAAAAGTATCTATTCAATATTTAAATTAAATCAATTGTAATAAAATATTATCGAAGATTAACAAAATACCATAAAAATATAATATTGCAATAATTATGTTTTAATAAGTGTCACATTTTAAAATTAAGATTTAGTTAAATTTTAAAACAACACAATAACATTAAAAATTATGGAAACACATAAAAGTTATATGTTTATAGGCATTTTACTTTAATAATATTGCTTTTGGACACTAAATAGAAATAAACATCATAGTAATTACTTACTCTAAAAAAATGATCTTTACTCAAAAGCTACAAATTATAGGAAAATAAGCTTATTTGCTAAATTTACATTTTAAAATAATCCAGCATTGTTTTTTGAACATATATTTTATGAATAATTCTTCATTCTGTTAATAGTTATTAATGTTAATATTGTCGTATTCTTCAAAAATTCAAGCATTTCATCATCTCCCTGACTTCAGGCAAACTTTTCAAGTACAGATACTGTATCTAAAAAAGGATCCATACGATTTAATGGAGAGTTCTTCTTTATCAGAAATGTTTTCATTTATATTACATTCATCATCGTCATTGCTCATTTGCTTTTGAATTATATCATTCACATTATCAATAGGAACCTCTGTTAAAATATCGTCGATTGATATGAATACTTTAGCGATCATATCGGAAAAATTTCCGTTGTTTAACGAAATTTGCAGAACACGTACATGTATATCTTCGGTTGATGAATGTCTTTCGATGACAACATTTGCAGGAAAATTGGCCTCAACAGAACATTTTTGAATTGTCTGTTTGCTTATTTCTTTCCAAGCTTTCGATAACCCCATCACTACGTCAAGAACTGTTACAGATTTTATTATATCGCTTGCATTTGATGCTGTTTTCATATTAGCTAGTAAAGACTGCATTAGAAATTTTCGATAATTTGTTTTTGCACTCAAATGATCTCTCTTTCGCTTTAATTATTTCCATTTTAGAATCAACATCCAAAAAATTCTTTTTATGCATTGTCATGACTAAAAAATATCCGATCCTGATCAGCGCTTAAAACTTAAGTGTTGAAAAGCTAAACTACAATGATGAGTCAGCGCATTTAAAATGTGTGATATACATATCGTTATATGCAAGAAAAACAAAAATGGTTTGCTCCATGGAATGCTTTTCTTTTTTACCAAAGGAAATAAAAACTTTTAGAAATGGTGTGAATTTTTGCCCATTAGAACAGGTTTTCTAACAATAAATTATTGTGAATAGTTCTTAGAAATTCTGTCTGTTTCTGCATTAGACGGGTTCCGTTTTAAGGAGAGGATGAACTATTTAACTTCCTATATTTTTTCACGGGACCAAATATTTTTTCCGCTTAAGACAGGATTCCGTTTCTTACGGTATCCATTTTAAACGGGTTTTTCTGAATGTCTGCAACTATAACTGTCTGATGACAATTGAGTAACAGGAAATAATAACGGGCCCATAAAAATAATTAATGCAGAGAAGAAAGAGATTGAGGTATAAAAAGTCATACCACGTATACATAATATAAATAATTAAAGAAATATAATTTAAAAAAAATTTAAGTAGATTGTGTTAAGTAAGAAAGAAATTATGCCTATTTTAATGTTGCAATTACAAGAAAAAAAATGTAATTTTACTTGTGGGGGGAGGGAATCGGTTAGATTACTAGAATGTAGTATGATAAAGTAAGCATTCCAATTTAAATGTGTTTTTGTAAAACACACTAGAATGGCATCTTCTGTAAAGTAATAAAAATCCCTGTTACCTAACCAGAAGGCGAAGGTTCAATGGTCTGGAGATATAAGGAAAAGAACATTTCATCCTCCATCTGCATTAGGATTATAGCTGCACAAAATGAAAGTGGGTGGAGGAGAATGCAAATGATTTAAGCTTTCTAATAAGGTGTAGCATGCATAGGTTAAAAGGCAGTTTAAGTTGAGGGATGGGTTGAAAATCACTTTTCAGCTCATAACTTCTAAGCAATTACAGCCATAAAAAAACTTTCAGTACAAAAGTTGTTCGTTATCATAAGGCAGTAATTCGCCTAATTTGAATTTTCTATCTTCAATTGTTAGGGAGTTATGGGGAAATGAAAATTTCCATCCCCTTTCAGCTGAATTGCTGGCGTACGAATTTGGCCTAGATGTTATGTAAGCAATCCCTTGATTGAGTTTCTATTTTTTATCATTATTATTATCCATTTTTGTTTCTTGTGTTTTGCAACGTTGGTTTTGTTTTGTAGCACCGTTGGTGCTTTTGTGTTGTTTGTGTATGTTTTTGTCTGTGTTTTTGTGTGTGGTTTTTTTTTTTGCACATAGTGCTCTAATCCATATCCTCCAAATATTGTAACTTTTTTCTTTCATGACTGGTCTGGCTCCTCCCCGTCGATCCTTGCCGACTCTAAACCTTTTGGGTGAGTCGGTCGGCGTGGGTTATGTATGTATGTATGTAACACATCCCTCACTGATCAGAAGGTTAACATAGGCATATATAACTTTTGAATGGGGGTGGTTTTACGTCATGTTCGGTGAAGATCTGCAAAACTTTTTCTGAAGTTGCGTCATGAAGACCATTGCAATAGGTAAACTTCCTATAAAGCCGGCCATTCACTTGCAAGATAGCCAATTCATTTGTCCTAAGCCTGTTTCTTCACCTATTTTAATTGAAAAACACAGGCATTCCATTCACTTATCGCTCTTTGATTTTCCCCAGTCAGCAGATTTTAATTTATGCTACCCTCAAAGAGAGGCTTCAATATACACAAGGCATTGTTCTTTTCGCTAACCTCTTTCAGGGTCCCTCTGAAGCAAAACTTTAAACTCCAGCGTTTTCGCTCCAATTTCAGTCCAGACGGAATTCCAACCACCACAAGCCATTAGGCTGATTTCCATAAATTTTTATGGCTTTTTCCTTCTCACATTCCAAAATATCCAGTTTGTCTGTGAAGTGAATAGCCAGCTTAAGGAATCCACCTAATAAATCCAAATGTTTCTAAAAATGTGCTTACATGACACCACCATCCGCATGCACAGTAGCACCAGAATGATTGCTGAAGAGGTCTATATCTTGAGCATTTAAAAATAACTACAAAGGATTTGGGGCAAACAGTAATTCATTTAGTCAGTCCTGAGGTTTTTTTTAAAGAAGGCATTCAAATTATTGCAACATATTAAAAAATGACTTGTATTACAAACATTGGATGTTAATACAGTAGACCCAACACAGTACGGGATTCCTTGTGTAATGCCCCAAACAATAAAATATGCTAACTCTTCATAGTTTAATATAGTTAAAATTTAAATTTGTTAATATGGAAAAAATTATGAATTTTACATTGCATAAACCTTGATTTGCCCTTTAGAAAATTAAAAGGAGCAAACTGAACCTGTAGCGAAACATTACTCACATTTTACAAAAAAAAATTATCATACAGCAGTTCTCCATTTGAATTTATACAAAGTGAATGTATGCACTGCATTATATTGGAATTTAGCATGTGACATTCATACTTTGCACAAGCATATGCAAATTAACTTCACCTTTGAAATAAAAACAGAAGAAAACTCATGCAATCATAAATGATGCAGAAGATAATTTTATATCTATCAGAAAAAGTTTCATCTAGGGAGTCTTGTGTGCAACCATAAAACATTCACACATATTACTGGGCATCACCAATTTAATATAGGCAAGTTAAATCGGTGATTAAAGTTTAATTCTGTAAGGTAGGTTAACCAGCTTTTTATATGCTTTTAATTTCAAAAGCAAATAATTTGTGTATTTTTTGAAAATCCTATGGTTAAATTATACTTAGGTTTTCAGAGATTTGACTAAATATAAAAGGAGACCCATTTATTCACTTTATAAACTAATTTTTCAGACCTTAAAGCTGTTACATCAAAACAACTGGACACTTAGTTTTAATACTAACTTTTAACACTCAGCAAGTTTTAACAGTATTGATTTTCCAATCACTAAAATCTAAATTGAGAATCGATGACGAGTTAAATTAATTGCATATACAACTTTTATACAACACAACGTAAAAACCGAGAGTGATGGCACTTTCTCAACATGTTTTTTTAAATATGATTAAGATAAAAATATATGGTCAACTCCATTAAGACAGAATGGGTTATATTCTACCAGTAACAGTATTTTAAACAAAACCTCCAGTGCATATAAAAAGACATTGGAAGAGATTTAATGCAAAAAAAAAAAAGAACCAAGAGATATGTGTACTTATAGCTTTCTGGAATGTGGTTTGGTATTGGTTTTGGGTTGTTTCAAGGTATTTTCCTCTTTTAAAATTATTTACAGGATACTAAAAGTAAGTTTAAAGTGTTAGATGCAAAGTTCTGTCGTCATGGGGTGCAAGTTCAGAATTCAGAGGTAATCTACATTCTACAAAAATTCCTACAAGAGATATTTTTGTTAAAGATTAAAATTAATTATTTATTCACAAAACCCATGTCCTCTTCTCATTATTGAGCTGCTCTTTTTCTTTCTGCAATCAAACATTTTACTTTCCAATTAGTTTATCATCTAAGGCAGATTCCTGATGATTAACAAAATAATCCCCATTTATACGTCTGCTTAATGATTTAACATTCATTTCTCGATTTTTGGGTTGAACAAGTCGTAAATGATTGTTTGATACTGAATTCTTGCAAATGGGTTTATATAGATTAATTTTTTATACATGGAGGAATCCAGTGTATGTATATTAATCGTTATCTATAATTAGAAGATAGATCAATGGGAATTAGTACTAGTTTACAACCGCCACACTCTCAGAATATTAAAATCGGCCATTAATCACTGAATTTCATGGCTTAAACTTATTACTGTTGTATTATTGAGAGCTACAAGTTCTACCCAAATAACAATCAAAAATTCACATAATTTAACTTTTTATTTTCTTAAAGTATGTGTACAATAAAACACTGTAAGCTGCCAAAAGCATTTAAAGTACATCTATTTTTACATATTTTTTTTTTTATTTTTAAAATAAAAATATATAAAGCTTAGCATATTTCAAGTAAGACAGGATCAAAATATAAACACTATAGCAATAAAAAAATGAACAATAAAACGACCATAAAAAGACCAGTGCTAACCATGATAAGGAACATAAGCAACAACAACTGATAAAATTAAGGTAATTTGCATCAATTAAAATTTCAGAAAAATTGAACAACTCTTTTTTAAAAAATGGATTCTTTTTCGAAGATAAAGATGAGATAAAAATGGCAATATCAAAGGAACGATAATGGGACAAATACACCGAGTTTGAATCAATTTAACTAGAAATAACAATGAAATGAATAAACTACAAAATCACTAACTATTCATAAATTTAACTTAACTGCTTCATTGTCATTTTACATGGATTGTTTTAAGTGTAAACTATTCAAAGCAAAAAATTTCATAATTTATTCCTGCTTCGCTTTTATTTACATCGGGGACAAATCCTTGCAAAACCGACGACTTCATGTGCAGACAACTAAACTCTGATGATAATGGTTCAACAGTAAACACGAGTGAACAGAGTAAATGCAATAAAGCAAGATCAGAATAAAAGTTGAGAAATATTACTTTAGAACACTATTATTGTATACAAAGTAGTCAAAAGATTGTTTTGCTTAGAGCAGAAACATTCATTGTCTACAACCAGCTTCTTCCCAAGCTACGCTTACACAGTCCAGAAAAAGGAATGATTGAAGATGAGGAAGTTGTCTGCATCGAAGCAGTTCTAAGGAAGAAGTCAGAAGGAATGTTGTTTAGGGGTGTCTTCTGACATGCACAGTCCAACGAGTTTTAAGCAAATCTTCATCTTGGAGTGAGTTGGATTTTATTTTTTCTTGAGGGTGAAAAAGCCTCGTTTTTTGTGTTCGTCTTTCTTGTCACCAGCAGGCAGTGTCTGTGAACGGGATGGACCGGCGGACCCCTCGCTTCCAATGGCTGCTTGAAGCTTCTGAAGCCATAAGTTCATCTCGTCCTGCATTAAACAAAAGATAAGTTAATAACAGAACAAAAGTGCAAAATATTCTCATATCTTTAAATTTAGGACATGTCGAAATGAAAACTGACTCTGCAAATGACATAATCTATAATGAATATAACAAAAACAGAGTCAAATGAAACAGAATAAAAAATAATTTGGGGCACTGTTCATTTCTGAAAATTTTCAAACAGTGAAGTTTAAATAAGAGTTAAACAAAGACAGAACTTTCAAGAAAAACCACAATGCAAAACCTTTTTTGAAACTATACTACAATATCTTGAAAATATTTTAAAGAGGAAAAAAAAATCCAACACTTTTTCCAAATCTGTACATAAATGTTGTATTAACAAATATTTTTGCAAGATAATTTTAATGCTTTGCTCTTTCTCTAAAGAAGCTAATATAAACTGTATTATAAGCACTTTTACATCAAAAAGCTGTATATAATCTTTGAGGAAAATTGGATAATTCACAGATTAACACGCCAGAAAATGTCGCGTTCCAATAAAGTTGTGGCTTTCAAATATACTTGCTTTAAAACTGTAACAACTGCAAAATAATAATTATGCAATTGCTAAATGAATTCCTTGCATTACAGAAACAATATTGTCCAAATATAAAATGGATGTACCCTTATTTTACGCATCTGTCTAAGTATTTAAAATATGCATGAATTGTGAACCAGTCAAAAATAGCATAGAACTTAAATAACCATAAATACTTAGTATCTCTCTTTTTTTTTAAGACATACTTTTTAAAATTAATATTTAAAAAGCAATAGAATTAAAAAAAAAATTTAGTCTAAGAAAAATTTAACAACACAAAAAATAATCTGAACAGTTTGAATTAATATAAATATAGCTTGAATTGAGCATATAAATGGTAATAAAGAATTAAGCTATTTCTTAATTGTCTGCATAAATAGAAATAATAATAAAGATATTACAAAGATAAAATGTAAGAAATAACTGCATTACGATGTGGTAATGGAATTACGACAAGAAAGAAGTCGAAAGTGTAGAGCAGGACTATGAGGATAACGCTGGAATGGGTGTCATCCACCATGAGGATTTAAAAAGAACAAGGGTTACATGGCAACAGAAATGCAGAGATAATCACAAATTATGGAGGACAGACTTAAACAACAACATTTTAATTTAATGTTGGCAGATCACTGTTAAGGAATTCCTGAAGCTGAAGAAGAAATGCCAATGCCGTGAAGGTCCAACATTTCAACAGGTGGAAAATTTATTTTTATACTCACATCATCTTTAGCTTGGAAGAGATATTCTGCACCATTAGACAACCTAAAGCAATACAAAAAATATTTTAAAACATAAATAAACATTTAAATTTTTATGGATATTTTAAAAAAATCAGTAATAATTTCTTGATTTTAAAACATTAACAAGGAAAAAGTTCATAATTTAAATGGTTGTCTAATTTGAGCCATCATTCATGAAATTCTTTTAAATCAATTTAGGAGTATTTATCAGTTTGGTTAAGTCAGCTATCAGTTCCAGATTATTTAAAATGACTTCCAGGTTGAAATTAAGCACACGGATATACAAGGGAAAAGAAATATTTCCTGTACAAATTCTAAGGCATTCATATAAACTCATGATAATTTAAACTTGATCTCAAAATGATTTCAATTCTCTCTCCCACATTTCAATAGAGCATTCAAGTAGAGTTGGAATGGATCAATTTAACAGTGCCATGACTTTGAATTCAGTGCATTTAAAATCCATTTTCATTAAATTTTAGAACAGTTCATTAATAATAATAATAATAATTATAGGTGCAGGAAGAGATTGGACATTTTTTCTTTCTTTTTTAATAGCACTCTTAAGTCACTAGTTTCATTGCCCTTTCAAACTTAATGAGATCTCAAATCACATTGTAGATAATTGTAGTCTTATTTTATCGTATTACCCTTTGTGATGGTTCGATTTATTGCCAATGGTAAAAGACAAGAATAGAAAGCTACACAAGTAGGAACTGTTAATCCTTCAATGACTTGAAAACGGAGGAAAGCACTTTTCAGCTTCTTTGTCGGAATTCTCCACTTTTAACCCTTCCACTACCAATATTTTTTATATGAATGGACATACATGTCCTGGTGGTAGCAAAAGGGTTAAGGATATTCAAGATTTCATCTAGCCTGTAATCTATAGGCGAACTCCTAGATCATTTTAAAATAATCTAGATACAAAAAAAAAAAGATCTAGATATGCTCCTAGATCTTTTTTAAAAAATACATAATGTAAAAATGCTACAGAATAATGGTAAAGATATTCAGTGCTAGTATTTAACCCCTTAACTGTTTTGGGAATGTGTTGTTCAGATTGAGAAGAGACAATGATGATGCCTAAGTTTTCCACTAATTTTTTTAAATTGAATTTTAAGATAAAATTAAGTCATTCACTGACATTACAAATTAAAAAATTCTATAATTTGATGCACATATGATGATTAAAAAGCATTAATACCCAAATTTCTTCAAATTTTCCAATTCAAAAATATGAAATTAGCATGGAAATATATCTACATAGACGAATGATCTAAAAGGAATGCAGTATCTTACTTGAGACGGAAAACATGCTTCCTCTTTGTGTAATCTGATGGAACTTGTGCTGTGGCGCCTCTTAGATCTATGGGCACTTCATTGCGATAATAGTTTTCAGGCTCCTACATCATTTTTAAAAAATAAATTTTAAAATAAAACTTGCATGGTCATTTAAAAAGGAATGAAAGGCTGAACTTGAAACTTAAAAAATTTACCTGCTTGTAATGCCTTTGGTCCTTGTAAGCAAATAATTTGCTTCCTTGTAGAACAATATAAATTTTGTCCCAAGATCTGATAGAAGGAAATACAAATATAAAAAATATATCACACAGATTCCAAATTATAATTGCTTATTATGATAAAAATGTTTTAAACTACAAAATATTTAAGTGGAGCATCAATTCAAAATATCTGAATGCCAACAAAAAATTAGATATAGAAATTTTAGTTCATAAAATTCCTTAATAGATACATGATAGATAATAGATATTGAATAGAACATTTACAACAATGAATTCTTTTACTTCAAATACATTGATATTGAAAAAGGATAAAAGAAAGTGCTCCGAAAACTGAACTCATTTACAAAACATTCAACTACACTATGCCTATCCTATGCATTTGAAAATGAAAGTAATGAAAGGGATGCAAACAAAAGAATATTGACAAACAAACAAAAAAAAGTATTCAAAAATATCCTGTTCAAAAAACATCTTAAATTTAAACATCCAGATACATAGTATTAAAATGAAAATTCAGCAAATTACAAGCCTTACATACTTTTCTTTTCCCTTATCTAACTTAAAAAAAACATTCAGATGAGAACAAAAAACATGCTTTTAGTTGCAAAAAAGCTTACAGGTATTATTATTAGATTAAACAATTTATCTCTGAAGAAAGTAAAATGAGAAAAACGTGATTTAATATTTTATCTCATTGCGTTTTATTCATTTTATAAATGTAGCATTTCAGCAAACCTAAGAAAATTAAACTTATTCTTCCGCATTTTTATGACGCAGATTAATCTTTTCGCTTTGAATAATTTTAATCAACAATAAAAAAGTTCAAAGTATCAATATCCTTAAAGAGAACACCACAGAAAATTTCTGAAAAACTACTACTACTATAAAGACTACAATCTTGAATCTATTTTTAATATTCCATAGTTGTATTAAATAAATTATTCAGTGTGCGTTTACCGTTTTATATACTTTTGAGTTGTCCTAATAATACAATAAAACAGTGAACATTCATGCATACACAATTTTTTTAAAGAGTAAGCGATAACGTACCGACTACTAGCTCTCTTGGTAGTGGACTCCCATTCTTGCTTTCGTCCTAACAAGCCTTCACATTGGACCTCCTCGTCAGAAGAGGTAGCTGTTGGACTGCCTTTCTCTATGAACAGAAACAAGCACTTTCAGCCATTCACACAAAACTAATATGTTAAATATATACTCATATCTATGCCACAAAAATGCTTTCCTCAAAAACATCTGAAAGATTGTTCTATAAGGAATTGCAAACATACGAGGAGAGATAGGAACATATATGTCTTGCTGAACTTTCAGACCCAAGTTTCACACAGCATTCCTAGCAAATACGTCCCTACATTCTTATATTATAGGACGAGAAATTCTTAGAAGGAAAACTGTTGAAATATTTGCAGAACTCTACTGAGTAGTTCATATGATAGTCTCAAACATGCCAAATTGGAGACTGATGAGGCTAAACCTTTAAATAAGGTTTCATAATGTGTTGCCTTTATATTAACTTGTATTTCTATATGATATCTAGTGATGTTTAAAACGTACAATAAAAATTTTCCGAGTTTGCTGAATGTTTACGCTCCTATCAAATGGTATGAGTAACAAAACCTTAACATGCCAGAATTTATGAACAAATTTCACGCCTCATATGATTCTATTAATTTAAATAACGAAACAAAAACATGAAAACAAAATTTTCATTGACATGCAATTCAGAAACTGTACATGTTGAAAGAAGAATAAATTGAAAGAACCAGAATGAACATAGTAAGTAAATTTATTAATACCATAAAGTGAAAAACAAAACCATGAAATAAAAGCAACATATTTGCAAGATTTAACTAAGAAGATGGTCAAAAATTGATGTTAAGAGTTTCTCAAATTTGAAACTTTGCTGAGAAATCTGAGGAATTCGGCAATTTATATTGAAAATGATGCTTGTAAATTATTAATTCCGTTATAGTGAATGAACTTTAAACAAATGTTTAAAAAAATTCCAGGCGCACCATATAATTATATTGAGGTTAAATGAAATCCCACTTTCAATGTAACAAATGTGTTTTAAAAGAAAATCAAAATAAATCATATATTATATGCAGCAGCTTAAACATTGCATTCAGTGAAAGCTTGTCTATTAGGGATGCAGCACTCCCTGAAATTTTTTTTACATTTGTATTTTCATTTTTAGTCTTATTCGCTTAATTTTTGAACTCTCAGAGTCCCATGACTTGCGAAAATGCATGAAAAAAAAAGTAATAAAAAATTGAAAAGAAGTCGGAAAATGAGTCAACAAGTAAGAGAGAAGCAGGTCTGAGCTGCAAAGTACTCTGCCCCCTTAAATCTGTTCACTGCGTAGAAAATCCAGAGAGAAAAAGCAACCCTTTCTCCGTTTAACGAAGACAGGCTGTGGGCTGCCCGGCAAGCAGATCTGGCTGGCATGGAGCCAACTGAACGAGAAAAAGATACTGTTTTTAATTTATTTTTCTTATTTCCCTCATTCCCACACAAAGTGGCAATTTCATTCGCTGTTTATGGATTTATGCTGGTTCTTCAATTTGTTTGAAAAGCAAGAAATTTCACATCAGGTTTGGAATTTAAAAATTTGGCCTACTGAAAGATAAAGTAGCTTTTTAAAAATGAATTATCTTGATAAATATTATCTTACAGGCCTCCTCATTTCTGAGCTCACAAGCCACCACTGATTGCATTATATTATTATAATGTAAGGCTATTTGATAAAGATCAGCATAAAACAAACAAAATAGTAATGGTATTCTAATATTTAAAAGAATGGTAATCAGCCAATGCATTCTCCAACCATTACAATATGAAGCAACAGCATGGCAAATCAATTGCATTTATTCTTATGGAATCATCACGGCCAAATGATGCATGGCTCGATACAGTAACATATTAATCAACGTAAATAGATAATGACATACATTTCAGAACTGCAGACCTGCCAACATTAAGGATCTGCACATTTTTAATCTATTGAAGAATATTAGCAATATGATACAAAGAAAAAAAATAAAAAGTTACAATTGCATTATCAGTTTTTTTTTTATTGCTGTTTTTCAGTTTAAAACAAGGATTTTTTTTTTCTTGCCATTGATTTAATGAATAAATACAGTAAAACCTGTTTAAAGCGGACGCTGTAAGAAACGGAATCCTGTCTTAAGCAGAAAAAATATTTGGTCCTGTCAAAAAATATAAGAAGTACTATAGTTGATCCCCTCCTTAAAATGGAAACTGTCTAAAGCAGAAAAGGACAGAATTTCTAAGAACAATTCATAATATTTCATTGTTAGAAAACCTTTTAGGACAAAAATTTGCACCATTTATAAGTTTTTTTTCCTTTCCTTCAGTAAAAAGAAAAGTATTCCGTGGAGCAAACCGCTTTTGTTTTTCTTTCATATAATGATATGTATATTATACATTTTAAATACGCTGACTCATCGCTGTAGTTTAGCTTTTCGTCATTTAGTTTTAAGTGCTGATCAGGATCGGATAATATTTTTTAGTCATGGCAATGCATAAAAAGAAAGTTTTGGATATTGATATTAAAATGGAAATAATTAAAGCAAAAGAGAAAGATAATTTGAGCACGAAACAAATTAAAGATATTGCAGAAAAATTAGGAAAAACTGATTTTCATGATCTAATGGACGATTTGAAAGTTTCAGAAAAAGACATGGGACATCTTTCAAAGCAGTCTGTGGTCAAGCTAGGGACGTTTCAGATGAGACTGTAAATACATTGGATTAAAAAAATTGAAAAACTCATTGAAGGCTATAAAACTCAAAATATTGCGAATGCCGATGAAAGTGGGATTTTTTTTGTGGCTTACAAACAAAATCTTTATGTATTAAAAAAGCAAAGTGTACCGGTGGTAAACAATCAAAAGAACGTCTCACAATGCTCTTTTGTGCCTTTATGACTGGCGAAATCGAAAAATTTTTGGTAATTAGCAAGGCTGCAAAAGCCTCAGTGCTTTAAAAATCTGGATGTAAAAAAAATTCCTGTAATACGGAAATCGAACAAAAAGGCATGGATGAGTGCTGCAATAATGGAAGAATGGTTAAAAACTTTTAATGCAAAAATGAAAAAAGAAATAGGCATATTTTGCTGTTTTTAGATAATGCCACTTGCCACCCTCACATAGAATTTTCAAACATAAAATTGGCTTGGTTTTCCCCAAATATAACCGGCGTTATTCAACCTATGGATCAAGGAGTTATTCGTTGCGTCAAAGTAAATTATCGAAAATTTCTAATGCAATCTTTACTAGCTAATATGAAAACAGTATGAAATGCAAGTGATATAATAAAATCTGTAGCAGTTCTTGTAACGTTCAGTAATTTTAAAATTTAACAAAATCTTAATTTTAAAATGGACACTTATAATAACGTAATAATTGCAATATTATATTTTTATGGTATTTTATTAATATTAAATAATATTTTTAATTACAATTGATTTAATTTAAATAATGAATATATACATTTGAAAACCTCATATATTAATGAAACCCTGTATGAAACGGAAAATTTTTCTGGCCCCTTCAGATTCCATCTAGTACAGGTTTTACTGTATTTGCAGTTTCCATCCTACCAATAAAGATAAAACTATTCACAGTTGGCAGATCTGGATTTTATAACAAAGTAAATGAAAAACTGAACAATAAATTGATAGAATAAGCGATCTGGAATGGCTTCAATGAAGTACAATCTTTCAGTGTAAAAAAAGGTTTCAAACAGGAAAAACTGCAAGTTAAGAAATCCATAAAACAAGCAAATTTTATTCCAGTTAGCAAAGCCAACACCAGAAATCAATGTCCTCGAATAAGCACTTTCATCCCAAAGCCACCACCTCTTATCACCAACACAAAAAGAAATTTACCAAAAGATTCATCTTCGTCGTCATCATCGATAGCTGGTGACTTCTTTTTCCGCCAGCTACTAAATGGTGATTTTGATCGCGACCTTTTTTTCTTGTCCTTTTCAGGAGAAGGAGCTTACATGAAGCAAGTAAAAAGAATTAAACTACATCCAAAAAGGTCTATTTAGTAAAAAATATTATGTTCACTAAAACTTCCATCATCATAAAAATTTATATTCTCTTATTGTAAATGAGTTTAAATTCTTATTTATATCAAACTATTACAAAATAAAATATAATCAAACATCAACTTACTGCTTGGTGCTGATTGGGATTCTTGTGGGAGTCCACTGCGAGCTGAAGTTGTTGCTAAAAATAAATTAATTTAAGAGTTAATTTAAAAATTTAATAAAAGAAGTGAAGATTTTCTATGGGGAGATCTATAAGCTTTTGTAATACAGGCTTTTCTCGGACCCCCCCCCCCACACACACACACGAAATTTAATTTCCCGTATATAATGCATATCAAATGAACGTGGGTAACTTCTGAATATTTCTTGTATAAACATCAAAACTGAAGAAATTGTATATGACTTGGCTTTAACAATCGCATGCTACAGAATAAAAATTATATAAATAAGAATGTGTTTTGCAGTCATAGCAGAAGCGTCTGAAATATCGTTTTCAATTAATTTTTTTATTACAAACTTTCTTTTTCTTATGACATAATATTAATGTTCATTATTTTCCATGCATACAGCAAATTAAGCAGCAAAGATTCACTTAAAAAGAAAGATATTCAAATCTTTATTAGTCGTAAAACTAATTTCATGAATTAAAAAATATCATTGAAAGATATCATCAAGAGCTGAATTTTATGCTCAAAACTTTAGCTCTACAACTTTCTTTTACTACTTGAGTGCATTTTTAATCTTCAATACATTTTATTAAATAAAATTTATTATTCTTAAAATGTCAACTAACAATGAGTAAAGGTATTAGTAATTTAGGTAACTGCCCTCGAAAATCTCAAATTATCTTACTTGAAATCACAACCCCACAAGAATTTGATCTGTCCAATTTTGAAGCTACACAAATTCTACTAAGGATCTTTAAAAAATTGAAATTAGTAACCCAAACTGCAATTTTAGAAAAATTTCTAAGAAAAAGAAACTTGGGTTTTTTTTTATAATAGTTTCAAATTTTCTACAAATAAATCCTTTAAAGATACTTGAAAAATTTATATACTTGATAATGACAAATGCCTAGGTAATCCAACTTTGATTTTTTGATATTACACATACTGATTCAGTACACTAGTCACTTTTTTCCACTTAATCATTCTTTAGAATTTACAAGTATTCCTCAATTCAATATATTTTAAAAACAAAATTTACTTTCATTAATTTTTACTTAATAAAACTGATATTCATTTTTTTAAAAGTGTAATAGCATCAGAAAGTACGCAATAGCACTGCAATAAAAACTTAGAACTTCAAAAAATTATAATTATAATGGAAGATTACGGTACCCACAAATAAATGGTTTTAAAAAAGCCATTGCACTGAGAACTCTTTATTAGCTACAACACCTGTTTAATATCCAATTACATAAGGGTAACTAAAGATTGCAAAAACTTGTGCAAAATAACTGGTTGACTTAACTTTCATTAACTGGATACAATAAAAATTGTCTACTTCTTTACATCGATGAAACTTGCAAATATTGAGTTATCATGGGTCAATCCAGGCTTTTTTTTTTTTAGGGGTCCATTTTTGTGAGAAAAAAAATGATTTTTGTGAAAAAAATTTTATTATGTAAAACCTTCAATTTTAGCATATTTCTATATTTTACGTTTATTACCAAAAGTGTTCATTGAACCAAATACATGCAGTAATTTGATATAATACTGAAAAAAAATACTCGTATACATATTTTGTGCAATGTCTCATTCAAAAACTTTTAAAAAAGAAGTCAAATTAAAAAAAAAAGTGGTTTATTGTTAAAAGTAGCTTTCTGTTACAAAACACTTAATTAAGCGTAAATGCATCCTCACTTTCAAAATCGATTTGATACAGAAAAGCAAGGATACTTAATATTGGGCAAATTATAGTTGAACACATTTCTGGGAGGTTAGTTCACGGCTGAACTTGTTCAAAAATTTCGAGAATCGTCGTTTGGCCGTAAAAAAATTTAAAAAAGGGATCATTTTTATAAAATGAAATTTTGTAAAAGGGCCGTTTTTACGAAGTTGAATTCTGTGAAGGGAACACGAAAAGGCCCAAATTTTCGCCTGGACCGACCCATGGTAATACAACTAGCGAATAAATTTTGCTCAAGTAAGCTGCAATTACCCCCCCCCGTTTTTTTCCCCTTCACGAAATTTCATATTTTATGATTTTATCAATTGCCAGTGCTGATTTATTGGTCGGTATTCAACTCCACAATGAAAACTCATTTACTAGAACTAATCTATGTTTTCTACAGCTACAGACATCACACTTTTGCTAGAAAAGCAAAAATACCTGTCTTTTTAGTCTGTGCTGTAGGAGGAACTTCCTTCGTAGCAATAGGCGACACTCTTTTCCGCTCTAAGTGTAAAATAAAGATCAAAACATGCAAGACATGCATTTTTTAAAAAGGAAAGAAAAACTGAAAAGACATGCAACATGCACAAAGAAATACTTTCAGCAAAATATTTAGAAACTCAAAAGGTTCATCAAAAGAATAAGAAAACTTACGAGGAAAAAAAATGGAAGTTATGAAAAGGAATTTATAGAAGAATTCAAAAAGTATTACTTTTACCCATTTGTCATATTAATTAAAATAAAAGTTTGCCCTGTACTTTAGAATATTAAACTGAATAATTAATCGTAGAATTATTTAAACAAATTTCCAAAACCAAGAGATTTGATCCTGCATGCACACATTAATTTGTAAGAACATTTGCTAGTACAATACAGTAAATTTATAAAATAGTAAATCGTACTTTGATTTTTCTAATAACTTAAAAATTCAATTTTCGATTGACCTTAAGTTTCTAAATATTAATATTTCATGTTCTTTGAATAAGCATTTGGTAATTAATTTTAATGCAACTTTTTTGATAAACAGCTTTAATAAAAATGGGATATGTTTATGCGTCATACAAAAGAAAATAAATAAATAAAGCTTATAATAAGCAATCTTTAATTTTAATTATTTCAGGATAAAACTTCATGCTCAAAATTTAAAAAGTGAAACTAACAATAAGTTTGTACACTTAAATATGAAAATTTGATAATAAGTGGTAACAAATTTCTATTAAACTGTTTAATATGATGAACTCTTTTAATGACACAAATTTTATTAATTTATTTTGATTGAACTTGGAGAAAAAATTAAGCAAACATTGCCCACATGTATAGAGTAAAATAAATTCATAATGACAAAGCAAAAAATTATGCAACACAGCATTAAAGCTCTGTTTGCTCAGCTACAATCAAAATTATACATCCAACAGATGCAAAAAAAAATCACATTGAAGCATATAAGTGCCTAAGCTTTTAATCTGTGTATCAAAAGCATCAGCTTTAGGAACTGTGTAACAAAAACTAACAATATAGAAAAAAAATAAATATTTAAACAGTTTTTGTTTTTCTTGAAACCTACCTTCTTGGGCTACTTCTGTCTCACCACTAACAGATACAGCTTCTTTTTCAGGGGACTTTTCACCGTCAACTCTGCAAAGTAATTAACAATAAAAATTAAGCTTCATAACAATAACAAAAAAAAAAACATAAGTGAGACAGATGTACTCCAAAAATTACTTAAAATGATCAGCCATTTTTCACTATCTGGTTCTACAATTAATATAAAGAAAAGCTTTTAATATATGTACGTGAAAGAGTAATTCATAATGTTTTTTTTCATTCTTAATGTTTTCATGAGAAATTTAAACCTTTCCATCTTGAAATAAAAGAACCATAGAAAACATTTATTGAATCATATGTAATAACACATATAAATTCATAATTTTTAAAGGAAGGGGGAGGAAGACAAGTTCTTACCATAATTTAATGAACAGCTATAAAATCATTCCCTTTCATGTTTACTTTAGTTGTAAATGGTTGCATTGAATGTTGGAAGTTGCAAATAGATTTTAAAATACTGATCTTTACACCTTCTGTTTTGGGACATGCTACTTAATAGATTTTATTTCTTGAATGCACACATCATTGTGAACTAGAATATTTTGAGTATGTTGCTAACTATATTATTAAGTAACCTAACTTGCAATTCACAGAATAGCTTAATCATCCAGCTTTAATACTCGACAGATTACAAAATTCATATTGTTTTTCCATCGCATCTCTGAAAGGAACTTCGATTGGTTAAATTTTGATATATCTATGGAGCACGAAAATTAAATTATTTCTTTTACACATTTCTGTCATACACTCATAAGCTAATATAAAAATTAGTATACTGGAAAAAATGGTAGCTACATCATCAGTACATCCTTGTTAATGTTTTTTGTCAAATGAATTCTAGATTCACATTTTTGCTTCTATACATTTACTGTCTTCAAACTCATTAAATAAAAAACACTTATATGATATATAACATTTCTCTTCTTAATTTTTCAAGGACCATTTCTACATTTATGCAGCAACAATAAGTTAAGTGTTCTCTAAAAAATTAACATCATGCCAGCTAACAAATACCTGTCTGTTGGAGGAGCCTCTTGTGGAGGTGGTTCTAAAGCTGCAAGGCGAGCAAGCTCTTCCTGCTTCTTTCTCTCTGCTTCTTCCTCTTCTTTCCTTCTGAATTCTTTTAACTCGAACTAAATTGTACAAATAAAAAAAAATATATAAAGTTAGGTTTTCAGAAATTAAAAAAACAAACACAGAATAAATAAATCTGCATTTTCCATGTAACCATGAAAATTGCGGTATTAATCAAGTGAAACATTTACCGTTGTCATTCGCTCGAGAGCTGCAAACCTTTCTTCTTGGGCTGCTGCCGATTTTTCAAAGGCTTCGTGCTTTTTAATTAGCTGCTCAACATCATCAATGCTATGCTATAAAACAGAATTTTAAAAATATATATACTATTTACATGATGCATTTATATTTAGAAACAAAGGAGGATTTGCGAGATTACGCTTTTATTGCAACTATTGAATATACAAAAGTCTGCTTAAGTTTAAAAATCAAAAATCAGTATAGATGAGTTTTTAAAGAATATAACATTTAGGTTAGATTTGTGAATGATACTTACTCCAAGTTCTTGACTTAACAAATATGGTTCTTGGGCAACGAGCCATGCTTCAGCAACAGCAGCATCTCTAGCAAACTGGTATACCTCAAGAACTGAAGAAGAGATATTTTAAATTACAAAAATAAACAAAAACAAGACAAAAAGTGTTTACAGTTTAAATGAAAAGTTTTTAATTATTTTAAAGATGAATGATATAAAATAACTAAGAATATACATACTGAGCTGCAAATGTTCCCATCGTTCTTCCCACCTATTCATCATAGATGTTCTTTGATTGGTCAGAGACAAAAGTCTTTCCTTAATCTATTAACACAACAATTTTAATTTAATGCACATTCCTCTTAAATATTAAAATTATTAATATTTATGAATTCTCTAGAAAAAGAAAAAAGGTTTGTACTTCAACACAGTATTAAGAGTTTTTAGGTATTCAACATATAAAATACCATAACATAATGAAAAATGGATTTCTACAATTTTTTAAAAAAGTTATGCAGAATTATTTTATTACTTTTTTATTAATCTACTAGCTTTCTCGTACAAATAACAAATACAAATCATCCCCCCCCCCCCAACACACAAGTCCTTCCCAAAGGAAAATAAAACGGATCCTAACTGGTTGTGCTAGCAAAAAGGCCTGGAATGCATTACTCGGTTTCTTAAGAAGATTGTACCCTTCCATTATGAAACAAGTTCTAATACTTTGCAAAGACCGACAATTTATACAACAGTGAGCATATATATCAACAATCAAGTTTTAAAAATTAATATTATGAAAACAGTTACCAATCAGCAGTGGAGAATTTTACATTATCAAAGCATTTAAAGGCAAGGCCATCTTATTCATTGAGCTAATTGGGCTGTAGCCCAGGGGCACTATTGATCCAAAAGCGTCAGCAAATTTACTACACTGGTTTAAATTTGGACCAAAGAATTCCATTATAAATTAAAATATGAAAAGGTGCCAATTTACAAAATTGTAAGGCTGTAATCAGAGAACAGGTAACTTTTTCTTCTTTTCTATTACTCTTCGAGGTTAATATTTTCTAGGGGGAGGGATTAGGTGCTCAAATTCCTACTTTCAGTTCTGATGGACGCCTAATTACTATAGCCCAGGGCGCTCAAATTTGTCGAGACGGCCCTGCTTAAAGTTATGGGCCACACCACATAGTTAGATGTGAAAAATTTGAGTTTTGAGCCAACTTAGGACCACAATATGTGCATAACTTAAGCTCACTTACCTACAGAGCCCAAGACCTACATTTTAAATTTAAAACATTATTTAATATGGCTCACAATTATCAGTAAAATCTTTTATAAAAAAAAAACTCATTATATTAAAGTGTAGAAGCAATTTAACAAAAATGTCTTCCTTTCTTTCATAGTTTTTTTAACCCTCTGAGTGGTTTGCTATTTTGATGTACTAGCAAGGTCTTAAAAATGTAATTTTAATGGGAATAATTGAATCTGTTTTGAGTTTAATCAAGTCTCTGATATCTTAAGAATATTTTATCCATGGTAGTTTAATTAATTATAGATAAAAACAAGAATTATCTGCTTTTGAACTAAAAATGAGAAACGGAAAAATACGTGCAAAACGCTAGAGAAATAAGATCATTTTACCATCAAAATAAGATATCTAATATTAAAAATTATCGTATATTATAAATATTCCTCATTGAAATACTTTCAACCTTCAACAATCATGTTTAGCTATTGAAATTAGGGTACAATTAACAAAAGACTTACTTCATTTGAAGCATAATGATTTCTGGCTAGAAGCTCTTTTCCAAGATTTACACATGCATTCATATTATC
This sequence comes from Araneus ventricosus, assembly GCA_013235015.1. NCBI lineage: Eukaryota > Metazoa > Arthropoda > Arachnida > Araneae > Araneidae > Araneus > Araneus ventricosus. Next base: position 23,692 of record BGPR01014828.1, read on the forward strand.
TTCCCTGGCATCAATTTCAGCTTTTAAACTTTGGTGATTATTCATCAGCAGCTCGACACCAGACACATCTCTGTAAAATAGACAGAGAACTCATTCAGAAAACTCAAATATTTTTTTAAGCTAGAAAATTTTAAATATCACTAAGATATCCCAATTTACCTTGGTTTTTCAGATGTGTTCATTTGACGAACAATATCTTCCATCCATAATTGCAAGTCTCTGACCATATTCAAGAACCTGAATAAGTCACTGGTATCGACCAATTTAACTCGTCTTCCTTCCACCATGCCCATCAATTTCTGCCAAGCACCTACTACCTCAGCTTCTTGATTAGTAATTTCCTTCGCTTTGTCACCAGCATAGGCACTCTGCAGACTTGCAGATTCTTCTTGAATTTGTTGAACCTTAAATCAAGAAACAGTATTTATTATCTACTCTGCATAAAATTATTTGTGAAGGATATCGTTACGAGTTCTGTAAATTAAATGACTTGGCGAGGTTTTGCGCCAAATTTGGAGACAAAAAGAATTTTCTGGAAAAATCCTTAACTGTGGATATATCTCTACTATAAACCACAAACGTCTTGAACTTTCCAGAGATTACAACACTTCTTATGTAATGATGTCACTACCTGTGGAAAAAGTATAAAAGAAAGCTCTCAAACTGAGAGTAGTCACTTAGATTTTGATCAGCAAGCAAGCTGGTTGAGTTAATAAGAAATTTTGAGCGATATGTTGATATTTACTGGTAATCTCTGTTGTGAATTTTTACAAGTGCTGCAAGTCGATTTAAACTGCTGTAATCTTTTAAAGCCTGGATTGTTCTTGCTTTTACCAACTGTAAATAATGGCTGTAAATAAATTTCCATTTGTGCCATCTTGATTACAGTGCATTCAATCCACGAATCCATCCAAATTGTAACAATATTTTTTTAATTAGGCAGTAAAGAACACATAAAAGTTTGTTGTAACAGAATACTCACAGCTGTTCCCAATGTCTGCAAGTCATTTTCAAAGTTAGCATGCTTGCGCTGTAGGCTGGAAACACTGACACCATCCTTACCCAACTCGTCCGACATAGAATTTTGCTTTTCCTGTAAATATAAAATTTTTAAACTTTTAATCATTTCAGTTTATACTTTAAAATTAATTAGTTAATTAATCAGTCTATGACAAATCAAAAAAATATACAGCCACTTATCACAATACTTTTAACACGAAAGACAAATTAATGACAGAAATTCTTAGTGTTAGATATCTCAATCTAATGCATGTAAGACATTAAGCAATCATGATTAAAGTTTCTAAGAATATTTCAAGAAATGAATTCTCACATTAAAAAATTGACGATTTCAAAGAACTAAGCAAATAATGATGTTTGCTTACATAAATTTTCAATTTTCTGTCTTAAATTATTTATATAAAAGGTATATAAAATATATTATATATAAATATATATTATTATAAAAAGGTGTCTACAGCATTATGGTCAAGTTTCTTATAAATGAAATTCCCAACATTTACCATGAACATCACATTACATAAATATATTTGAAAAGAATCCCATCCATATATGTGTGTGTTGAGTATATAATTTATACCTTTGCTTTTTTTTTTCCTTGTTATGTATAATGTGTGTATGATAACTGTGCATGTGCTTGATATTTGATTTAAGTAGAACGAACTTTGTTCACCAATATTTTCCTTTATGTAGCTGTATATATTTTGATTTTGTCGTTAAATTAATTATTTAAATTTCTTCGAATCTCTACTTCTCTGATGCAAATCATAATCGCAAGGACGACTATGCCAAGAATGTTAATTATTAATTTTATATAAGTTTTTCAATTTAGCATAAAGTTTTAATGAATTATATGCTTTACATACCAGTATTCTTCCCAAAAGATCTTTACAGTCATGGAAGAATCTGTGCAGTTTCCAAGAAGCAGCTAACATCTGTGTTCTAGTATCAATCAACTCTAACAAATCTGCCCATGCCTCATTCAGAGTGTCCTTCCATTCAGCTATAACAGCACTGTCTGAGTGTCCACTGGCTATCAACTGGTCCACTGCTTCATTTACTTCAGCTACTCTTTCTGTTCCAATAACTTCAGTATCACGAGCAAATTCTTTGAAGCGTTCTTGTAGCATCTGTAACGCATAATAAATACAACTGGTTAGAAATTGCATTCAATACTTTTTATTTTTTTTAGGGAAATTTCCACTCAGATTACAATAACATTAATACAAATTTAGTTAGTTTTAAAATTGAAGTAATTATTCGCACTACTTTACACAACACAAACATGCATAAAACACTTTATAGTGCATCTTCATAACTTACCAATGTGTCTATTAAAAGCTTACAAATATGTATGATATTTTAAAACAAAAATTTGCCTCCTCCCAATTTGAAACTACAAATGATTTCCCAGCTTTAATTTAATGATAATTTTGGTATCAAACACAGAAAAATTAAGAGAATTTTTTTTTAAAATCATATATGAAGCTCTTTATATTTCAATAAGCTGGAAAGTCAGTTTCTCAAATAAAAGCTTCTCATATTTGAGAAAGGAAAAAAAAAAAAAAATGTACAAGAAATTTCCTTTTTTTCCCATAGAGAACAACAATTAATAGAAAGATGACACTAAACAAATTACTGACCACAACATGATCATAATCTTGTCCAAGTTCATGAGAACCAGCCACCATTTCTCGGTCAGCAATCCATTGCATGATGTCGTCAACTTCTCTGTTCAGCGAGAATAGTTTCAATCCTTCATCAAGCTTAGCCCTACGTTCCAATGCTAAATCTTTCAATCCAGCATATAGTTTATCAACCTGCGACTGTCTTACAATGATTTGATCACTATGAAAAAGGAAAAATGTCAGCTATCAAACGTCAAAAAGCAATGCTGCATTTAATAATTTATTGGCAGAACATTCAATAATCAAAATAAATTCAAATTTAATTTTAAGTGTTTTCTTTTCAGGAGTACTCGCAGAAAGTTATCTCTCCTGAAATAAATGAAACAAAAATAACCTTTTATATGATTTAAATTAAAATATGCATGTTCAAGAATTTCAGAACATGAGGTGTACTGATATGACAAGTAATTTATAAAATCTACAACTTATCGCAAAACAAATTTTTTTAAAAGTTTTGTAAAGAAAAAAAAATGCTAACCCCAGCAGGCATGGCTCGTATTAATATCAGAAATCAAATTTTTATGCTTTTATCGTTTGAGGATGGAGTCGCAATTTATTTTTAGCAATACAAATATTAATTTCATTGAAATCTTTTCATCAACTATTACTTCCAATTCTGAATAAAATTCATCATTGTTGATATTAATATCAGTAATTCCTTCTCTATTTCTTTTAGACACTGTACATGTAAAATTATAAAATTCATAAACAGAGAAAAACAATATATATCAAAATAAATCCTATTCAAATTCAGATGTTGCATTAGCTACGATGATAGACTAATACAAGAAACAGACATGCACGCTAAGTTTTTCAAGTGTTCATAAAATTCAATTTTGTTTATGGCGAAGGATGAGAATTGATTACTAAAAAGGCTAAAATTTATTTCAAATTTTGTCTCATGTTGAATATGATGGAAAGGCTCATTATGTGCCTTACCACCTAAAACCGATAAACATGCATGCGTGGCTATGCTGACATTTGTCAAAGAGAGCGAAAAGATTTGGTAGCTAATTTTCCATACACGTCTACATGTCATCAATACAAGCGATTTCTTAAAAGCAAAACTCAAATTCAATAAGTGTCAAAAGCATACCTTTCTGGATGACCTTCAGATGCCAACTGCTTGGCAGTCTCTCCCAGCTGTCTGACCGTCTCGGCATAATCCTCTACTGCATTTTCAAGGCTCTCATGTTTCTTCTTCAAATTCTGGGTACTGATTTCATCTTTGCCTCTGTCTTCAACCATCATGTACAGTTCTTGCTCACTCATCCAGGCTTCAGCTTCACTAGCATCAAAATAATACTAACGAGGAGAGAAAAAATACATTAGACATCACAAAACTATTTATTCAAAAGTATGAAATATATTATTAAAGAAATATACAATTTATTACCTGTTGTGCTTTCTCCGATTCCAATAGTTTGTCCTCTCGAGCATCAAGGGCTTTCTTCAAATCTTGCCATTGTTCTAACAGGTCATCAATTAATCGTTGGAATTCACCGGAATCTTCATGATCTTCACCAATAAGCTTCTGACCATTTTCACAGATGTGCATAATTCTAGGCTCGTGGTTTTCGATTTCGGTTCTTAGAGACTAGAGAGAATGAGGGAGTTTCAATACCACAGTTATTTACAAAACAGATATTTTAACATAACTTGGGAAATAAAATAAATCGACAGAGTTACAAAAAAAAAAAAATTGCTGAGGAAATAAATCTGAATTTAATTTACATACTGTTTTGTCACAATCACAAATAATTAAAAAATATACATCACGTTTAGGAAATGAAAACATTATTGCTCAATTTAAAACCAATCATCAAAAACAAACAGCAGCAACAAAAAAACCAAATCGAATTCGCATAAAATATGTGCCAAATTATAACCGATTGACATTATTATCAAGATACACAATTAATACAACTATTTGTGTAAGAATAATGAAAATACATATATTTAATGATTGAGAATTTTTTATTCTTTAAAATAAATCTTTTTTAACGTCGCCTAATTTTTAATTATAAACGAATTACTTCTACTTCAATCTTGGATAAAAACACTTTTACTCTAACTTAATGAGTCACGAAAAACATCACCGTTAACCAAACTCCGGTTTTTCAGGGATTCCTCGCTTTCACAGTTCGAACCTGTAATAATCCACCCTTTTCTTTGCTTAAAGCATCACCAGTGACTTGTACATTACCTTTCTCTCTACAATCATCACGGCTTGGTTCTATCTGAAGTATTTTCAAATTACCTAAATGATCTGAAAGATATTTAAAAATGATCAAGTGGAATAGTCATTACCAATGACTGTTTTCTCCTATTTTAAAATGCCTGAACACCTCACCTAAAGAAAGAATGTTACATATATATATTTTCAAATTTCAATATTACCTGGTTCTTCTTCTTTAACATCTGTACACTGAAAAGACTATTTCCATAATCAGTCGATTGTGTGAGTGGCAATTTTTCAGAGATCCATAATTTTTCATCTTCAACATCTCTCCTGAACTGATAAGCTTCTTTTTTCTTCAGAAGCAAAGTCTTCCTCTCCAACAGTGGTTGTTGTAATCTCTCGAACCTAGAGACAAATTGTCAACATAATTTAGTAAAAAACATCCACGTTAAAATACACAAGTATTCATATAATCCAAAACATTAAAATGTCAAGAATTGATAAATACAGTACTAATTACATTCACTGCAGATGCATTATTTTTAGAATTTCAATACTTCTTGCAAAGTACTACATTTACAAGTACATTGCAAAGTACTACATTTACAAGTACATAAGTTACTTTCAAAGCACAAAAATGCATATATCAGAAAAATTGCCAATATAAAATAATATTACATTAAATATTAATACTGCATTTCTTGATATGCAATTAAAATAATTCTAAAAATAACTTTAAAAACTATAAATAAACTAAAGCTGTAATATCAAAATTCTACAAACCTTTCTTCAACGTATGATTTCTTAACAACGATTTCTTCTTCCTTCTCGGGATCCATTTTTCTCAAGTAATCAGCCTGGCTCTTTAGTTCAGTAACCTGTTGTGCTTTCACGGCCATCTGGGTTTCAATCATCTACAAAATAAAAATAAATTAAGAAAGCAGAACATTGCTCTTTGAGTTTTTGCTCTTAATCTTTTATGTTTTTAATGTTAAGCTTTTTGTGTTTTTGCTCTCAATCTTGTGCTTTGTGTTTTTGTTCTTTATCTTTTTTTTTGGAGTTATTGTTGTAAACGATGATTTTTAAATTGCTCTGCTCACCCCTTGGGGTTCTTTGTAAATTCTTTTTTAATGTAGTTCATTTCTTTTGTTTTATGTTTACCCTCCAGCCTATGGAAGGCCTTACACCCTCTTGGGTAGGCTGGGCTGGGGCAGGTTGTAAATAAATACTGAACGTTACAAATTGTTAGTAAAAGTTATATATTCAATAATCCAGAAATAAGCCATTCTAAATACCTGTTGTTTCTGGAGTATGAGATTCACACCAGTCAAGCTGACCACATCTTGACTAGGTTCTGCAGACAACACTTGAGTTTCTAACTCGCTTATCCAGCCATCAATATCATCGCATGTCTGTTCATACAATACTTGTCTGTTAGCATCAAAGAGCTTCTCGCCCTTCTGGGTGGTTGTGTTCTCCAAGTCTTCAAACTGTTGAGCAGTTTCATTAAGACGGGGATCAATTAAGGTCACCAATTCAGGTTTCTCAGCCATCAAATCTCTACCAGCCTGAAAAAAACATACATTAGCATTTTGAAAGAACTTTAAAGATGAAAGGTATTACTGAATTTTTATAGAATTGAAAACTTACTTGTTCAACTTGATACAGTCTATTCTTATTAGACTTCACTTCAGCAGCAAAGGCCTGATGACGCATCCACTTACTGTGAATTGTTTTAGCACTGCGATATGTCTCATCCTGAGCAATTATGGATTTTTCTTGAATCCATTCATTCAACTGAAACAGAAGGATTCTTAATCATTTCAGTACATAAAAAGAAAACTACAAGAATTTCTCCAAATAAACACTGTTATAATTAAGGTATTAAATCATTCATCTTAATTGAAATAGACTGTTCAGAAATTTAAATTCCATTTCATTAAATAGAGGGTGATCGAAAAATCTTAATCTACGCAACAAATTACATATTACAAAAATACTAAAATGCATCAAACAATAAACACAAACTAAATCAAAAGAGATTATCCTTTAGAAATAAAAGTGACAACTTTGAATCCTGTCACAGTGCATGTTAAAAATGCAGCTATTTTCCTGAAACATATACACAAATGTACATTCTCAAATTTAAAGCAATGCATGAATGCTTACTCTTTAATCTCATTTTCAGTGTTTGAGTTCATCAATAAAGTGTGGATTGTTCATATAAACATATGCATTCAGGTGACTTAGTTATTTTGTGTTTTAGCCACCACCCTACCTATTTAAATAAAACCAAGTCTCATCTTCAAAAAAGAATTAAATCATATACTTGTATTCTTTAAATAGTACTTTAAGAAGCAAATCTATGTTACTGATTTTACAGCCCTTATAAACTGTTTAATGTACTTCTCATCACAAGCATGCTTATGATTTTATTTTTTTATGTTTATCACTTTCAGTTCGACATGCTTGATCAAAATCCTTTTTACTGTTCAGTGAATAAATTTGTGTTCCAGCCATTTTAGATGGCTCCCTGTTTAAATGAAACTCAAAATAACTTCAAACTCAAACCTTACAAAGAATATACAAAATGAAATCTAATTTATTAAGAATTTTAATTTTCATAAGCATTTATTTTGTTCCAGCTCCCACTGAAGACTTATTTTTAATCCACAAAAAAGATATGCAAGTTTCATCAACACACAAAAACTGAGAACCAGACTCGAAGCTATTTAAAATGAAGAAAAAAATAGCAAAAACCTAAGAAAATGATACAAAATATGAAGAAAATAAAAGAAAAAGGGATTATCATCCAATTTTGATTTAAAGTGGAACTCGTTTGCAAACATTATTTTTTATCTTCACGATAACAGTTTATATTTTCCTATATTAATTTGGAGTATTTACAAAGAACCAACTACAGGCACCCACCTCTTCACAATCTTGTAAGAAGTGATGAAGCATTAGCTGATCCTTCAATTTTTCCATCAATTCAGCAGCACGAGCATGGTTGGCATTTCGTCTATGGTGATAATAATAATCAAGATTATAAAAGAAAGCATTTGTAAATGAATTTCATTTTTGATTGATACATTTTCCCCTACATATCATACTGGCATAAGATAACATTCCTTCACTAAAAGATTATATCTTTTGCATATTGAATGGCTGAGACAAATATAAAATTACAGTTAAATAACTCTGAACTTCAAGCTACTGCAAACATGGAGTATAAATGAACAAATTTTAGGCTGGCATATAAAGAATTAGAATAATAACCAAGTTTTAAATTCTTACTGCTCTGTAATTATTTGCTTCCAATTTCACAAGAGTTTAAATTTCCTTCATCAATATGGAGAAATGTTTTATTATAAAATTTTCTTTTTAATGCAAAACTTTCCAAAATCCTTACTACATAATGTTCAGCATAAATTCAACCCGAAATTTAACCCCAAATCATTACATTACAAATGCTATCTTATCACTATCTAATAAGACCCTAACCTTTAACAAAAACTTAAAAGAAGAATTCTAACCATATACAGAATTAACAGTTTACTAATCATTATGAATTTGCATGAAGTTATGATTATTACCTTTCTGTGATGTTTTCAGCCTTCTTGTGAACTTTATCAGCATCAAAGTTGCCTTCATCACATAGCCGTTGAGCAAACAATACAACAGCATTAATCTTTTCATCATTAGCCTCCATAGTTGCCAAATAAGTTTCATGCCGCTTAATTAAGTCTTCTGCTTGCTCCAAGTTTGTCTATTAAAAGAAAAAAATAATAATTACATATAAAGAAATACTATCATCTACAAATTAAACCATATAATTTTTAAAACAATTTAGATAGGTTTTTTCAATTTCCATTCATTGAAATTCAAATCACAATTATATATCAGGGTTCTTCCTAATTTTTTAAATTAAAAATCAAGGAGCATTTAAAGAGTTTTCAAGAAGTATTTTCAAAATTTTCAAGGAGTCAATATTAATGCATGAAAAAAGGTTCCCTTTTTAAAGTACACAAAAATTATATTAGAGTATTTAAACATTGCTAATAACTCAAATAAATGTGGTTATATTTATTTCTTTTATAAGATTTTACTAAGCTGATTTATCCAAGAATGCCACGTTAAATCGATTTATATGAAAGTAGAGTGGTGCCGCTTAGACACACAATTTTTTATAAAATTATACAACTACCCCAAAGTTCAAGTAGTTCATTACATACTATGATTTTACCGTGTTTCAAATAAACTATTTCCATTAATTTTTTTTTTTTTTTAGAATTTAAATTCTTAAATAATTTCCATGCCTCATTGTGAACCTTAGGTAGTGGACAGTGATCCAGTATTTAAAATACAGAGGTGCAAAGAGAGACGTGGATTTAGATATTAGAAACTGTTTTTTGGACATTTTTATTGCTCATAAAATACTATATGAAGAAAATAAAATTAACAAAATTTCTTGATTATTAAAACTAACTTAGCTAAAATTGATTAATAGTATCTATTTTCCTTCAACTCCACTATCACAATATGTCCTTTAAAACAAACCATACTTTACAATTTAAAGAAATACAGTTAATTTCTCAAAATAATCCAAGAGAAATAACATTCTCAATTTGCACCATTCTATTGCTTTGGTTATTACTGATAGACATTTAAAACCAATTATTAAATTTTGGATACTGCTAGGAGATGAACAACAAATCACGGAAAGAGCAACACAAAACACTGGGTAATTGATACAGTGGCGATTTAGAATCCTTTTTATTGGTGAAACGTAGTACACATTTAATAAAAGAAATGTTGAAAATTGAAAATCAAGGTTAGGTTATATTAACATCCCGTTCTGAAGCAACACGAAGGCTATTTAGGGACGGACCTCGTAATTTTGAACCATGGTCAGATGATGAGGACGACACCTGAGCTGGCACCCTCTCTCCTAACTTCTGTGCCACACCAACGGGAGGACGTTTGGCCACTATGTACGATTTAGTGTCCAACAGGCCCTACACATGGTACATCTTCAGTGGAATCGGGTTTCGAACCTGCGACCCTCTGGTCCCGAGGTCGAGACCCCACCACTAGGCCACCGTGGCCTCTTGAAAATCAAGGAGTTTATAAGGACTAAAACCCAAATTCAAGGAGTTTCCATAGTGCTTGAAAAAGAAAATTATTTTCAAGGAGCATACAAACCCTGTACATGTTATGATTATAGTTCATACTCACTGGTGTTTCATCCTTAGATAAGTAGTGCTCTTGTTGATTTAATATAACTTCTGCTTGTTTGGCATCTCGCATAAACATCTGCAAGTTCAAGCTTTGAGATAGTAACTGTTGTCTGTTCTCCCACATTTGGTGTAATTCGGTCCATCCATCTTGCAATGATTTTAGACGCTGAAAAAAGGCAAAATCTCCAACTAAATATAATTGTCTAAACATACAACACCAAATACTTCATGTTTCAGTTAAAATTTGGAAAATTTAATATTAAATTTTGTTTAAATTAAGTGAATGTAAAAACAAGACAGGGACTTATGAAAATAAATTGCATAATAATGTCTAAATGGTGGTGAAAAGTGCCTCACTACAAGAAAGTTAAAAAACTAAATACATGATACACAGACAGGAAAGTTTTTAGCTATTTAACCAATTACAATTACATTAACAATCATAATACAGATAATAATCAATTCAATGCAAAATATATTTGCTATTAAAAAAGTCTAATGATAAATAAAATTATCCATTTTGTATCTGTGTCGAAGCGACCAATTTGATGTAAAAAAAGGCAGTTGACAAACATTTTTAAAAACGTGTTTCCAACAATGAATGCTAAAGTGATGATGGCGGCAGTGGGGGGGGGGGGGAAGAGAAGCTTTTGATGTTCTTTAAATGTCACACACCAAATTTTATCTTTCATATATTTATCTAATATTATCAGAATCAATTTCATGATCCATTGCACAATGATAAAAATATCGACGGGAGGCTGTCTCTGCAGAACAGCAACTGGGATTGAGGGAAGTACACTTGATTACCTTACTCAACTGCGACCAAAGTAGCTCTATGTGATTCCGAGATTAAGCGACTGAAATAACTCCGACTCTTCGTGACTGAGATTATGTGATTGGAGTAGCCCTTTGTAACTCTAAATTTATGCGGCTGATTCACAATTTTGGTTGGGCTTTTTTTCGCAAAAAAAAAAATTCTTCCAAAAAAATTGCAGCCAGACAGTTAGGTACGAGAAAGGCAGGCAGGAAGCTAGGTTGGTCAATGCATGTTTGCGCATCGGTCGCCGTGACATCAAAATTCGCGATTTTCACCAACTTTGCAACTCAACTATGACTAAACCACAATTCCAAATTCTATTTGCAATCTTCAATGTCCACCTTTCTCTGTTAAATGAAATTAAAACCAACTCTCTATGTTATTTGGTTACGGAGCTATAAACGTTTAACTTTACCACGAAAAGCGTCATAACTTTTTCCTTTCCCGACACTCCATTAGACCACTATGGAAAGACACAAGTTTACGTCAAATGCATTTAAAAAAGTGCACCAAAATACATATTCCTAACTGAAGAAATTAAATTGTAATCAAATATACAATGAATTGGCATGAAAACCAGAGAACAGAATATTGCAGGTCACTCTCTCTTTTTCTTTATTTGTTCTTCGCTTTCCAAGAAGCTATATTTACAATAATTTGCATAACATAATAAAACACTGAATGTGTCATAAGCATTACGTAGCTTGTTAATCAATATTTTTATGATGTGGCCAAAATTCAAATTGATCATACTAGCAACTGAAGCATCAACATGAGATAAAGCTTCGTGCCGTTGCTAAATTGTCAAGAACTGGAAGCAAGCAATACGGTATAGCTCAAATAGTTTTCATTTAGTTAACTGTGTTTAAAAATTTGTAACCTGAAATGTAATTTATGAATATAATCCAGTAACTTATTCCCATGAAACACAAAGCCTTGAAGCATCTTTACTTACTTCTCTCAAGAACATATACTGAGCATCAGTTTGATCCTGAGTAACCTTTTCGCCATACTCCATCATGCTATTATAATCTTCAGTGTAGTTATCAATTTCATCTCTGATTTGTTGATGCTGGCTGAGAAGCTTCTCGGCCTCTGAAAGACTAGATGGAATGTCTTCAGAAGCAACATCAGTCTGTGTTTTGGTGAGCCAGGCTTGGAAGTGGTCCAAATCTCTAAGGAAGCGATGCAGGTCACCAGCTTCTTCAAGTTTAGAATCTCGGTCCTTGAGCTATCCAATTACACAGTTTACATTAAAAATGAGTGAATTTCAACTTAAATAAAGAAAAGCACCAATAAGAATTTAAAAAGAAAATTGAAACTCACCAGCTGTGTCAATTGCTCCCACACTGTCTTAATTTGAGTGATTCTCTCTCTAATAGCCTCCGCTTCCTATAAAACAAAAGCATATGTAAATCTAATGGAATAAAGTATTGCTTAAAAAATGTTTAATGCTCAAAGCATTTCATATATTTATTTACATTGGCACACTTGGAATAAGTACTACCACAAAATAAATCTTGAGAGAGAATTCAAAAATTAAAAATTATTTTTAAAAAAGTAGTGTTAAAACTGCTTGAAAATTGAAATCAAATGCTTAAAATAAATAAGTAAAATCTACAAAGAACAAGAAAACATTGCTAGCTGAGGCCAATGATAATTGTAAACAGATCAATGGGCAATTTTAAAATGAATTAAACTACATTAATAACTGTTTATTTTGATTTCTGAAACTTTTAATACTCAATACTTAAATAATATGATGAAGGAAAAATTCATTCAAATTACCTTTGTTTAATTAAATTTCCGACATTTTGATTACCTTAAAGGTCAAAGAAATAGACTGATGTATATTATTCTTAAGAAAATAAATTAATTCTGAATTAATAAATATCAAAATTACCTCAGGATGATCCCCTTGTATTTTATCAGCCTCTTGTTCCAGTGAATCCAACTAAAAAAAAATATTTAATTTCTATATTTCATAAAAGTAAGTTCTTAAAAAATACATACAACCATCACATACTTCATAAAATGATCAATTAATATTTAACTGATATAAAGTTTTTAAAATGTTTCATTTTATACCTATTGCAATACATGAGAGGAATCCCTCTCCCAAATTCAGTGGAAGAAATGAAATTAATAATGAAATTACGACTTTGTTGCTATTTTTACAATTTTAAAATGCAAAAAAATTAACAATATCATATTAAAATTGGATTAATTCTGAAAAGAATGATAGCAAGAACATATACAGGAATTCAAATAAATTGGGATACTGCATTTCATAAAATGTGACCGATTTTGATTATTCAGGGTGGCTACAGAAATGACAAAAATTTCCCTGACTAAAGTTAGAACATTTCCCTGATTTACAGCTACTAATCATATAAGTTTCCTGGCTTTCTCCCTACTCAGAATCACTATATGTGTACAATATACATCATTTAAAAGCATTTTTACAAGTTATTTAATATGAAAAAATATATTTTTATGAAATTTAATTTTTTAAAAAATGGAATGAATATCCTAAAAAAATCTATTAAAACAGTATATTACATTTCTTATATGTAAAAAATACTGGAAATTTTAAAAAAATATTTTGCTTCTAAAACTGCATAAGAATTCTAAGAAACATTAAAACAACTCTCTGTAACACAAGTTAAATTATGTTAACAGTAAAGGTTATTACGATCTTTGCTCAAAACTTTAAAACAGTCCAATAACTAATTAGTGTTCTTTGCATGAGTACCAGAATAACATGTTGCAGCATAAATATAAAAATACTATAATTATACGTGCCTAATAATATATATTTTAGCAAAGATTTAAACAAGAGAAACTGCCAAAATATTATTTCAAATCTTTAAAAAAACATAAGAAATTAATTGCTCTAATCACAAACATATGCTTTTATAAATGAATATAAGTTTTTTAAAAAAATTCCATTTATTATTGCAAGTAATGCTAGACATAAGATACTAATTTTATAGATAATAATAGTTATTTGTTACTTGAGTTAATTTTCCCTGATTTTTAGATATTTTTACGAATTTCCCCGACTTTACCAGATCAATACAATTCCCCGACTTTACTAGATCAATACAATTCCCCGACTTTTCCCTGATTTACCGGTTCTGTCGCCACTCTGTTATTTTATGTGCATAGTATACAACACTAACAGACGATATTTCTCCTTGTGAATATTCCACTGTAATAATGCTAATGTCACCTATCTCTATTTTCACTATAAAAAAAATCAACAAAATAATGACGATAAAGTTGCAACATTTTATACAGAAAGGAATCTTGTATTCACCTTGGCTTGAATTGCAGCCAAATCTCGTTCCATGCCGCTAAGCCTTCTCTGCAATGTCATGATGCCAGTAAGATCATTACCAAGTTCTTCAGTTGCTTGCAGCAATTTAGTCTTTTCTTCAATCCAAGTCTATTGAAAAAACAAGAGTTTCAGAAAAGGGGCAGAAAATACTTTCTTAAATCTTATAATTATTCTTAATCAATAAAATGAAATTTAGGATTCTGCTTCTTTT
>BGPR01014829.1:12952-38194 GCA_013235015.1 Araneus ventricosus
TTATTCTTTTTTGGGGAGTTGTGTTATTTCCCGCAAAACTATATAAACACAATTTTTAAGTGTTACATAATTTTCACGCATCCGTCTCAATTTTAATTATTAATATAATAGCCCATATCTGTCTCTCGGTAAGGCTCTAACGTCACCAACAATAAAACACGCGCCATAGCACTGCGAGACGTTAAACAGCATTATTTCATTGTTAGAGAACTTAAATTTCAGTCATTTTAAATGTAAAAGAGTAATTGTCGTTCAAATTTCTAATTTAATAGCTCTAAAATAGTGAAATAAAATTTGCTATTCATTGATATAAAATTTATCTCGCTATGATCAATAGTTCCCGAGAAATTTAAAATTATATTAATCATATATTTCAAATTAATTTCCGTTTTTTCATAGAAAGTAGTAAATTACATCAGTGGTATATCATGCGCGTGATATAGTTTGGTCGCCACGATGCATCTGATTATTGATTGCAATCGTGATAATATAATTTGATAATATTTTTTGACAACGTTAAAATTTACACAAAGACATCTGAAGTACAAGGAAAATTGTTAAACTACGAAAAATACTTCACACGGAATGTTGTTTACCAAGAGGTTTTTTGAATAAAGAAATATGTAAATAAAAATAGTATTTCCTGTCATAAAATATATGTTTATTTTATTTGTCTTCAATCAATGTTAAACATTTTTCTCGCATATATATCTATTTAAACACGTCAAATTTGACTGGAATTCTCTCGAATGAAGAGGCAATTTGCACCCATCATAACATGACGGGTGATTTTCTAGTTTTTAAATATTTAGGTATTTCTTCAAATCATATATTTCCTATATGATATTATAAAGTTACATTCAGCAAGATCTACAAAAATAGTGACAATTAAATGCTTATTTGTTCTTATGAATGTACCTGTAACAAATTCAACTGTAAATCTAAAAATTTATGTAAAATAAAAACTTCTACTTATATTCTGTTAAAAAATATTGCTACGCCTTTGATCTTTGTGAGTTTAATTATAAACCATCAGATTGGTATTTATTTTATATGCTTATTTTCCAGATCAGAGAAAATTTTACCCTGAAATGTTACATACTTTATAACCATGTTGAATTATATTGGATGGTAAATGATGTAAATGCATTGAGTACTTAGAATTGAAAACATTAAAATTTTTAAAAAAATTGGCTTTTTACTCGTTTATTGTATTTTGTTGATGTGTTGTTTACGGTTTCATCTCATTTTGTTATTTAACCGCCGAACTGTTTTGCCCGAGCTCCACTCGTGCATCGAATTATGTCATTTATAAACTTATCTGCTAAAATTAAGTCATTCATAGCTTGAATGGCGGCGATTGCGTGGAAAAAGTGAGGGAACAAAAAAATTTGTAGTCATCTAATAGATCCGAGAGTTTAAGCGGTAGACAATAAAATGTAAAAATTTAGTTAAAAAATTAGCTATTTTTCCCGAACACTTTTGCTTTTTAGAATTCCTAATTTTAGGCAGCTAAAATGAAATAAAAATTTAATTTTTACTTTCTCGTGTATGAAGTAGAACAAAGAGAAAGTATTGTAATCGTCAAAAAACTCGAGATTTTGACGAATCCCCACATTTTAGACCTCCCCCGAGTCCGAAAAACACAATTTTGGAGTTATGTTTGTTTGTGAGTCTGTGGACAGGATAACTCAAAAACTATTAAAGCTTCAGGAATGAAATTTGGTATGTGATCTTTGCACATTATTTGTAGGTTTCTATCAAATTTTGGACAAAATCCGTCGATCGTATGTATGTTAATGTTAACGCGATAACTCACAAACTTGAATAGATAGATGGATAAAATTTGATACACAATTTTACAATAATGAATTTAGGTCCGTATAAAAGTTTGGGCCAAATCCGACAAAGGGTTGACTGTCTGTAGGTATATAACATTTGGTACACATTTTTATCATCAGGAATGTAGGTTTGTATCAAATTTTGAACCAAATCCGTCAAATTGTTGACTGTCTTTCTGTATGATCGCATACTTTTGAACGCAATAACTTCTTTAAAAAATTACGTTGATAAATGAAATTTGGTATGTGGCCTTCTTACTTTAATGGTAGATTTTTGTCTAATTTTTGTGTCAGTCGGTTAAAAAAAAAGTCGTTCATATTGCAAATTTCGTTTTCTTCATCTTACACCTAGCCCTATTGGTAATCACGCCGGCTTCTAATCTCCACGTTTTCGACCTCCCTGAGTCCGAAAAACACAATTTTTGAATTATGTCTGTCTGTCTGTAAACACGATAACTTGAAAACTATTAGAGCTACGGAGATGAAATTTGGTGTGTGATCTTGACACATAATTTGTAGGTTTTTACCAAATTTTGAACACAATATGTCTATGAGAAGTCTGTCTGTTTGTCCGCGTTCATGTGAACTCTATAACTCAAAAAAATTAAATAGCTAGATGGATAAAATTTGGTACACAGTTTTTTCATCAAAAATGTATGTTCGTATAAAATTTTGGGCCAAATCCGTCAAAGGTTTGACCGTCTGTCCGTCTGTATAATCGCATACTTTTGAAAGCCCTAACTTCTTTCAAAAATTACTTATATAAATGAAATTTCGTATGTAGTCTTCAAACCCTAATTGTAGATTTATCTCCAATTTGCGTTGAAATCGATTGAAAAGAAGGCATTGAAATTACATATTCGGGTTTTTTCTCCATTCTACGCAAAAAAAAAAAAAAAAAAGCTGCGAACGCTGGAGCGAGTGTTTTCCCTACCTTAGGGAATACTGCACGTTTTCCACCCTACAGTCGAAAGTTGCACAGATTGGACCACAAATAGCTGCCTAAATTAAACTGCATAGATCAACTGGACTACTAGCTTGAATGGACCTTATGCACCGTTTGGGTTCGAGAGTATAGAAAAACAGCTGTGGAGGAATAAACAAAACGATCGGCCTATAAGCGACTCAGAAATTGTTTAAGACTGACCAATGGCTGCCGCCGGCAGGTCACGTGTCGGAGGATGTGACGTCACATGCATAAGGTCCATTAGAGGAATGGCCCGGAAAGTAGTTATAATCACTAAGAGTCCTCATAAATTGGAAATGGAGCAAGCCCCCTCCCCCCAAAAAAAGAAAGCCCCACATTAACAGGACATCAAAAATACCAGATGTCGGTTCAAAAAGAACAAAACTAAGACTGTATGATTTTGTATCATATAAGAGTAAACAAAGGAAGAAATAGAAATGAATAGAGTACATATAATGTCATACTCGGGTTCATACATTATGTGATGATGTGAATTTTTAAAATAAAAAGTACTTCTGCTTTAATTATGCTTAAGGAAATTGGTGGTCCAATTTAGGGAAACCAGATTCCTTAATTGGACCGATGTCGCAATTTTTCTGTTTTTTCTACTTTAAAATGTGCTTCTTAAAATGTTAATTGCAATATTTTGAAGATAAATAAGCTACAGTAAAATTCTATTATTTTTACTTTCTCGTATACGAAGTATACAAAGAGAAAGTATTGTAATCGTCAAAAAATTCGAACTCGAGATTTTGACGAATCTTCACGTTTTAGACCTCCCCGAGTTCGAAAAACACAATTTTGGAATTATGACTGTATGTCTGTGAACACGATAACTCGAAAACTATTAGAGCTACGGGGATGAAATTTGGTATGTGATCTTTACACATAATTTGTAGGTTCCTATCAAATGTTGGACAAAATCCGTCAAAGGGAAGTCTGTCTGTATGTCTGCCGTCATGTGAACACTATAACTCAAAAACTTGAATAGCTAGATTGATAATATTTGGTACACGGTTTTATCGTCATGAATGTAGGTCCATATAAAATTTTGGGCCAAATCCGTCAACGGTTTGACTGTCTGTCGGTCTGTATAATCGCATCTCCAACGGATCCGCTATCTCCATGAGCATGCGTACTGGTTTTATCTTACACCCAGCCCTTTGGTAATCACGCCGGCTTCTAATTCCACTTCCGCGTTGGACGACCTTCGGAAATCGTGGTATGACCGGTTTCGCTTATTTTTTTTCTCCACTGCGTTTGGGGTTCCTGTTCGTTTCACTGCTTTTTTACCTTTTTTGCCTTTTTTTTCTCTACATTGTTAGTAGTATACGAGAAAGTTTAGGGGAGATCACTCCCGCAGGTTTTTACTGAAATTACTTCTCTATCACTGTACACTAAAAAATGTATAGGTTATAAATACCCTGCATATATTACAGTCAAACCCCGTTCTAAAGAACCCTCAACGGACCGACTCAGAAGTTCGTTTTAACCGAGGTTCGCTGTATCCGTATTTGCCAAAAAAAAATGTCCAACATGCTAAGATACTACTTCTATAATAGACTTTTTAATAACATAATATTTTCATTAGTAATTAGAGACAAAGTATTAAATAATATTCCCAATAATAAACAAACTAAACATTTATAATTTTTTACTTATTTGCTAATCCCACTACATTGAAAAAAGATGTTATTTTTGGTTGAAAAGTTTTCGATTTTATATACAACTCGTCAATTTGTTTATCCACTATTTTAGACAGGTCCACAACATGTTCGTAGATGTTTTCTGTGTCAAAAATAAAAAATTGTTCAAAACGTTTGTAGCTGCTTTTGCATCTGCAATTGAATGTCCTGGTTCGTCTTGTTCTTCATCCATATCTGTAGACGATTCTACAATAGAGTTGTTTTTCATTTACTAATGCCACGATATCTTCCTCATTCACTTTCCCAGCTGACCAGAAAGTCCCCCCCCTCCCTGGTTGACACCAGGCCAGGTTTCCAACCGGGGGGAGGAGGGGAGATAGAAACTGTAAAGAGCCTTGCCTATTGTTCCTTTGTCCCACTTATGGGGTTAGCAGCGACTCTAGCAAAAGTACAATTGGCGAGGAATGTGGTCTCTGGACCAGAGTATTTCATGCAAAAGTGGTAACTCTTGTAGAAGATGGGTTAACTTGAGCACAATTAATAAAGAATGTCCCTTTGGGCAAGTAAAAGTTTGAAGTTTTAGAAATTTTCAGTTCGCTGTAACCGAGTCTCTAGCGTTTGCTGTTCGTTGTAAACGTATGAAAATACATTATTAACATAGGTAGTGGCCTCTGAGGAGAATTGCCATTTTGTTCTTTTACAATTTTCTTCCATTTTGCTTTCATTCTAATTGTATTTTCGTTCTATTTTGCTTTTTTGTGTTTTATTTTAAGGTTTTATTAATGCCTATTTTTTTTTATAATTTTTAACTTATTTTTCGAAGTTCTAATTTTGTTTTTCGTGTATTCTATCAGAAGCAGTTGCGTATGCACCTTTCTGTATAATGCAAAAGAATTTTAATTAATTCTTAATTCAAGTTCTTTTAATTTTTAATTTAATTTTCGTTATTTTATCAATTTTAACTGTTATTAACATAGGGCTTCAGTTGGGACCGTTTAAAAGGTTCGCTGTAACCGAGGGTTCGTTATATCCTGGGTTCGCTATATCAAGGTTAGACTGTAGTTATATTTCTTTACATCAGAAGTGCACTATTGTAAGTAACAATTTTATCATTTTACACCAGAATCGGAAGGAGTTACAAAGGGCAATATATTGCAACGCGCTATTTATCTTTTGAGTTATCTTTTGTTCTTATCCACGTACACTTTGCCCTTCTGAAGATGCGATCGGAATAAAGCACATACGAAAAAAAACATCAAAATCAGCAGAATTGGATAGGACTTGGGATAATTTACCTATGATAATGGCGGCTCGTGAGCTCAGAAACGAGGAGGCCAAATAGGCCAAATTTTTTAATTCCAAATCCAGTGGTGAAATTTCCTGCTTTTCAGACAAAGTAAATAACCAGCATATGTCATTTTCTATTAGTTTTACTAACAAAAATTAAAATGAAAGTTGATGTGACGATTCCTCTGAATAATAATAATAATAATAATCGGAGCTCCACATATACACTTCCCTCCTCGCCCACTTCACTCGATAACAAGCTTTCAAAAATGAATATCAAATAACTCATATACAGAAAATTTGTTTTTTAAGCTAAAACATATTAAAAACATTTTTTACTGAAATTTGAAAGTTTTAGAATAGTATTATTTGCTTGAATCTATCGTCGCAACACGAACCGAAACTCAAAAACAGCCACTGAGATTGCAACTTGTGTGAGACCATTTTAAACCAGTTGAAGAAAGTTATTTTTTCAACGACGAGAATTCATGAAGCGAAGTTGTGAGCGAGAAACGTCTATTAACCCCTTTGGGACGGTCGCTCGCTGAAGGAAACGTACCCACCGGCCGAAGCTTTTTCTCCCACTAAGCCTAACACGCATTAAAAGTGAGTTACATAATAATGCATAAAAAGTGTCCTTTACATAGAAATGAAACCATTTTTAAATATGCGGTAAACGATATCATATTCTAAATCATAAAAAAAGTTTAATTAAAATACTTGATTTTTAATAATAAAAAATAAAAATATAGTGTATTTCCCTATAATTGAAAGTACCTAAATAAACACTAGATTATTGATGCAAAATTCGAAAATATAGGAAAAAATAAATATTTACATTCAATATTATAAAATACTTCAAGAAAATTGTGATAATTAACTCTTCAAAGCCTTCTGAAAATCTTCTATTTTAGTACTACTCCACTGACATGACGGAATTGGAATCGATATATTAGTACTATCTCTTCTAATTCAGAATTTGATGATTCATAACTATCTAAAGAACTCCAATAATTTATTGCTTTATCACTATCGTCGGAAAAATCCATAGATTTGTCATTTAAAAATTTACATATTTCCTCCTCGGAAAGTTAACGCGTACTTTTAGCAATAACTGCAAAAATAAAACAGAGAGGCATAAAAACCCTTGACAGAATATCTCCCAAAAATCTCATCCCAAGCGAGAGGAGAAACTCTCACTCCAATCACTCCAAAATGAGTTAAAGAGCTCTTTAACACAAGCTTCTATTTACACTATTATTATTCTTCTATTACACAAAAATCAAATAATTCTAATAGAATGATTCACAGACACGTGGCCGACTACAATCTGACCTCGGAGAAAGATTTACTAATGCACGGGACCAGTCTTTTGAAAGAAACATGGAATAAATAGTAACGCCATCTGATAGAAAACATTTTGTTCCAAAAGCCAAACGCATATGTGCGGCTCTCGGCCCACAGCAGCACTTTCGCCGTAACGCAAGGATGCGGCGCTCGGCCCTGAGATGAGTCAAGTTGAAACGCACATATGCGGCGCTCGTCCCGAAGGGGCTAAACTGTCTCCAAAGTGTATATTGATCAATTAAGCACTTCTAAATGAATTGCAATGATAACTGCACCAATAACTGTGCAATCTAGCCAATAGCTAATTTACGAAGGCTGCATCCAACGAGTGATCGATTACACATTTCTAAGTGGACTGCAATGATAACTATACTAATGTCAGTGTAGTTATACCAATAGTGATTAGAATTTACGAAGGTCGCAAACAACGAATGATCAGTTGAGAATGACGATAAATGGTCGTTGATAGAATTCTACAGATGACATTTGTGATTTTGCCTCGAGTTCAGCTCAACATGCTTAATGGTAACTAGATAGAAAAAGTAATACAACAACGATTAGAGTATCTCGAGATATTATTATCATTCTTTTTTTTATAATGATATGTAACTATATATTTTAACTTAATATGCCAACATAAATCTTTAATAAGAAAAATTGTTGAAAACGTTTTATGATTAACTAGAAGTCAGCAGAAAATTGCAAATATTTTTATATGTGTATATTATGGTAATTTCGTTATATCTCTGTCATGCCATACGCATCTGAAAATCAATTCTATTGTATTATTTTTACCTGATGTGTTGATGAAGATAATTGGGTAGTCTATCTGTTGTAGTTGGCAGTAAACTTAGTTATTAAAAAATTGTTAATAAAAAACATTTTAATCCAGAAATCTAATCTTTTGTGTCTTTCAATTGTAACGCAAATGCAATGTACTTTTGTTTCAGCAATTTCCTCCATATAGGTTAAAATTCTTTTTGGTAGTCTAGAAAAGGTAGGTGATTACTTAAGTGATAATTAAAATTGTGTATTTTTATTTGTATTCAATTTTTAACACCAATTCATCATTTCATAATTGTATAAACGCATCTTTCATAATGGTGCTGTAAATCAGGATTCTAGACAGCTAAAATATTAAAATTCAACTATTTAAATTAATCTATATTTTACCATTTTTATATTAACCTATTTAATCATTTTAACAGCTACCATCTTGGGTGTTTTTTTTTACTACGTTTTTATTAACTCGCTTTCTTGTCTGTCTGTCTGTTCGGTACAAATTTTGCAATGAATTTTAAACTAACTTCCCGATGAGCTAGATACTTGAAACTTTAAACCTAGCTCAGAACTAGATGACAATGCAATATTAATTTGCTTTCTTGTCTGTCTGTTTGTCTGTTATTTCATATTTTGCATGACGCATGCGCAGTACGTTTCTCATTATATCTCGAAAACTGTTGACATTACAGACTTGGTTCTTCGGTATGTGGATGGCCCATGGGATCATCGAACATCGACCCCATATTTCAGCCATATCTTTGCGCATGCGCAGTACGTTTTTCATCATATCTCGAAGGTTTCTGCGTCACGTGACTTAATTTTTCAGGAAAATAACACTTTTCTATTTATGATCAGGTGAAGAGAAACTGAAATAAACCTGAAATTTGCCACATGTCTCCGTCATAATCTCATCCAGATGTTTAAAATCGATTGCAAAATTTCACACACACAAGACTAAAAAACAGAAAATAAAAATTTTAATATACCACGTTTTTAAAACGGACTAAAAAGTATAAAATAATTTCTTCTAGCCCCATACAGATTTATAACCCCATACAGATTTATAAGCCCATACAGATTTAAAACGAAAAACGTGGGGCGTTTGCAATATTTAATAGTAAGGAGTGTAGGGAGTAGCTGTCGTTGAGAAAACTCACACAACAGTTCATATCATTTCCATTGCAATAAAATTGTTGGTGACTGAAATAAACTATTTATGCATCAATTATCTATTGCATGCGCCCCACGTTTTTCGTTTTAAATCTGTATGGGGTTATAAATCTGTATGGGGCTGGAAGAAATTATTTTATACTTTATAGTCCGTTTTAAAAATGTGGTATATTAAAATTTTTATTTTATTTCTTAAATATCTCAGAAACTATTAAAGATAGAGGAAAAAATAAAAGCCTGCATTTGTGAATTTTATGATCATTAATTTGTTCCCTTACATATAATTTGAAAATTGAATAGTTTTCGGGATATTCAAGAAAAACTAAAAAAAGGGGGATGAAATCCAAGATGTCGGCAAACTTTGAGATCCATTGTCTGGGAAACTATTAAAGCTAGAAGAAAACTAAAAGCATGTATTTGTAGGGAACTCCACGCTCTTTAATTTGTTAAATCAATTGTAATATGAAAACTGAATAGATTTCGAGATATTCAGTAAGAACTAAAAGGGGGGGATGAAATCCAAAATGGCGGCTCTAGCTCAACCCCTCAGGACCAGGGACTTTTAGTATGTTCATCAGAAGCCCCTCACGAACATGTGTACCAATTTTCAAAACTATATGATTTAATGTTTTTTTTTCAAACCTTTCGTTGCCTGAACTAAGATACTATCTTTGAAGTAGAGGCCCCCCAGAGTCCGAAGTACGAGGGACCGTCTCTAGCGCCTGTGCAAAAAATCGCTACATTCCGCACAGGCGCCTTTAGTTTGGTTAACCGGGATGACGGTATTACAACTCAAAAAAAAATTTTTTTTAATGAAACAATAAGTTTAAGAAGTAATTTCCTCCAGGCATCATTTCGCGGTTTATGGGTTTTACCCATAAACTCTTGGCTGGAAATTGAGTAAGTCTGATGTCTTACCTGCCATGAAAGGCTGGCACAACTTTTGTACTAAAGGTTTTTTGATAGGTGCCACCTCTCAGAAGTTTAGCTGTTCTTATTTCGTCATAAAATATTTCATAATCGTATCTCGCTATAAAATCCAAGATGACGGCAAAGTCCGAGACCCATTATCTCAGAAACTATTAAGGCTAGAAGAAAAATTCGCGACCCCTTACTTACCTTTCTGAAAGCGAACATCTAGTGCCAATATCTCCGCTGTCATTCCTACAGGATATCAAAGAAGGTGGCGTACACCGGATATTGATGCTATAGACCATAAAAGTCTAAATCGAAAAATAAAATATCGGCAAAATTTACAAAAGGACTTGCGGAACAGATTTAGAAACGAATGACTGGGTCTTCTAGTACAGGGTTTCCCAACCTTTATTACCTCGCGTACCCCGTCATTAATCTTTATATTTTCGCGTACCCCCTGCAGTCATATCTCCTCCCCAACCAACCATCCGTCTGTGCAAAGAAGTTTTATCAGTAATGTTAAGGGCTTAGATAAGCTTAAGAGTCAAATGACTCGAATTAATAACATTTGCAGGACTTATTTTTGATTTTGTATTTTATTGCCTTTTTACAATAGTGTTAGTTCAACGCCAAAGAAAGCGAAATGTGTATTGACGTAATTTCGCGTTAATTTATAAGGATGGATAAAAATTACCCTCTGTATAATCAACTTTTCAAGTGGTATAGTTATTAAATAGCAGCATTAACTTGGGGGAAAATTCTATAACTCTTTTAATTTTTTATGTTTTATTTTCGCCATTACCAATTTTGATTTCGCGTACCCCCAACTACGACTTCGCGTACCCCTAGGGGTACGCGTACCACAGGTTGGGAACCTTTGTTCTAGTACAAACAACAAAATGTAGAGATACGTGTAAACTTGTGGTTGGAGATATTATGATAGTTGGCGCTGACAATTGCAAAATAATCAGGGGTACGCGTACCACAGGTTGGGAACCTCTGTTCTAGTACAAACAACAAAATGTAGAGATACGTGTAAACTTGTGGTTGGAGATATTATGATAGTTGGCGCTGACAATTGCAAAATAATCGATTGGCCACTGGGACGAGTAACAAACATTATTTGCTGGGAAGGATGGAATTGTTCGACTTATTAAAATACAAACATCTCAAATAAAAATAAATCATACTGTTAGTATGGATTCAAGTGGTCCTACGTGTACAGTTTTGTTTGGATTTATAAATATTTATCAAAAATTATATTGAAAAACATTTTTCTTTATAATTACATTATATGGATTCAATAAATTTATAACAAGACATGGATTCGTAATGCACGATTTCAATCAAAATGACGTTTTCGAGAAATAAATATAATGTCTAAATATAGGCAAAATGTGCGGATTAAATGCTTCTATAACTCTTGTTATTTTAAGTTGATGGTTTATTTCTCGGTGATGAATATAACTTTTTCAGGTAAGATGTAAGTTAACGCACCCACAATAAAAGTTAAATTATATGTTCATATGGAATTGAGTTGCTGATTTCTTTAATTGAGAATGACTAGCCACAACTGAAAAGTAAATTCATGTTAATTATGAACAATATTAATTTTAATTTTCTGAAAATAATTGAAGTGTTTGTTTCATATTTTTGACTTCTTATTCATCTTTTATAACAACAATTACAATTAATAAAACGTCTAGGTTTTTTTTATTCCCTTCCCCCATCTCCGTTCCCAAAAAGGGAGAAGCAAAAATTATTAAACCTAACAACACTGCAAAGTCAGAACTCTTCGTATCACCAGACGCTCTTTTTTTTTTCTTTTTGTCTGCGAATATTCAGATAGAACGGAACAAAGTAATCAGAAAGGGAAACTATCCAAGGTCATTATTTGGTTATCAAACTAGAGAATCAGTCGAGTAGAGGTCTCCCACATCGCGTCAGTCAGAGGGTTATCGGAGTACGAAACGAAAGAAAACGGGATAAAGAGTCAACTTCGTGTTTGTTTCGGCTTTCGTCTTGATTCTGCACAAGTTCACGCTGTCTGAAGGGAGTTGCCATGAATAACAACAAGAAGGAATACACGTTTCTTTGGTTCATAGAAAATTATAGTTACTGCTGGCACAAGAATGGAGAAAAATTGGTCAGTCCAGTTTTCACTGCCAAAGAGCTGCAAAGAACAGCTTGGACTCTATGGTTGTTTCCAAGAGGAAAATATGAAAAAGACAACGGTACGATTTCCATTTACCTGAACAGAAACGAAGATGATGGGCCGGATGTGTTTACCGTAAACTACCATCTATCGATTGTTGCAGAAGATGGATCAACTGCTTTCTCCAGAAAATATGCATCCAATTTCTTAAAGAAGGAACATTGGGGATGGCTGTGCTTGGAGATGGATGAGATGCTTTCGCGAAGAAAGGCTGAATATTTGCCCAAAGATATTTTGACTGTGTGCTGTAAGTTATCGAATGGCAAAGAAAATGCAGACAAGGTCGCACCAATTTACGGCCGAACTCGCATCGGAATCGAACACATTTCTTTTCATCATACAGTAGAAGGTTTCAGCGCACTCGAACCAAATCAGAAGAAGACTTATCTGACCCATTCACCTTCACAAATGGGACGTGTTAGATCATGTATGTATGTATCTGATGGCTCGTGCTGTGAGGAAAAGCTGATGGTCGAAATCACGCCATCCGGAAGTGGTCAAATCCTCGCCAAATGTGAACTTTATTTGCTAGAGGCGTCTGGGAAAAAAACGAAATGCTCAGAGGCAGATAATCGATTTGATGCTAAGAGAAAAGAGATTGGAAAATTGCCGCTGTCTCTCACAAAGGATGAAATAATGAACAAAAAAAGCGAATACTTGCCAGATGATAAACTTTCTTTGCTTTGCGATTGCACTTTTTCGACAGGAATTGAATTTCAGAGAATTGAAGGAATTCAAAATGAAATAACGACAACGGTCGGAAAACTAGCGAGTGATAATCCGCATATCAAATACGCCAATATCTCCACCGAAAAGCTGGCAGTGTGTCCTAGTGTAGCAGATGCCCTTAAAGACATTTACAACAGCAAGTTCCTTACTGATGTGGAGCTCAAAACTAAAACTAACTCCTTTCCTGCTCATAAGAATGTGTTGTGTGCTAGGTCCCCCGTCTTCAAAGTCATGATGAGCAATGACATGAAAGAGAAAAACTCCGACTTTATCCAAGTGGATGACTTGGAAGATGGAACTGCGCAACAACTCTTGCTGTTCTTGTACTCCGACAACCTCGAAGATTTACAATGGGAAACAGCGACTAAATTGTACTACGCGGCGGATAAATACCAAATCGAGAAACTCAGGCTCATATGTTCATCTTTTCTGATAGATAACCTAACTACATCTACAGCTACCGAACTTTTACTTCTAGCCGATACCCACAGCGACTCCGATCTCAGAAAGTTTGTGGAAGATTTCATTTTGGACCACGACGAACAAGTTTTCGGTTCAGAAAAATGGGAAAGGTTAATGGAAGTAAATCCCCAGTTAGCTCTCAAGACAATGCACTTGAAGTACAAGACAAAAGAAGTAGGTAAATAATATGAAATTTTTGGAGATTTTGATTTAATTATTGTTTGAAAGTAAATTTGGTTGTAAAGCATGTTTTTCAATTGGTCATTTCCTGCTATTTACATCCGTCTAGTACAATTTCTTTTTGTAATTAATTTATGCTTGTAATTTTTTTGAACAGTTATGTATTGTTACTAAGCATGGTTTCCAATTTGCATTTTTCTGTTGTTTTAATCCTTTTAGTATGATTTTTTCTTATTAATTTATGCTTGTGATTTGTTGCGCAGTGATGTTTTATTGCTGAGCTTGGTTTCCAGATTGCCGTTTTTTAATCCACCTAGCACGATCTTTTTAGAATTAATTCATGTTTGTGATTTTTAATTTTAAAAAATTATACACTTATTTAGAAAAATTACAAAATAAATCCTTATTTTAAGGCATATATTGTGTTAAGCCCCAAACAATATTATTTTATTGACGCACATTCGTCTCGGTAGTATTTTTAACCAAATTATTGCTTTCAAAAATCTAAATATTAGAACATTAAATATGCACAAAACATTTTTCTGGGGCACAGAATATTAAAATAAATTTAGTTTGAGTAGTATTTATTAATATACCGATGGAATATAAATGTCTTGTATTATCGAAGGGGTTAATTACTACAATGGAACATGGCTATTTTGAAGTTTTTGAAACCACAATAAAATTTCGATTTGTCCAGATATTCGAATTGAGAAAAACTGGATCTCTAAAAAAGAGTGCAGTAAGAGAAAACGACAATTTTGAAATTAAAACCGGAAGTGAAAAGTGACTTTCAACTGTTTTAATAAATGATACAAAATTAATAAATTTAAGTATTTTTAATAACTAATGTAAGCAATTTTAATAAACAAACATCATACAGCGTTTTTAACAGAGCAATTGTTAAATTTACTCGTAATTTGATAAAAGTTTTTTTTCCTTCTAAAAAAAGTGAGCAATTATTTACTGATTTTTTTATTGAATACATTATACAGCAGTAAGTCCTCCAGTGAACAAAGGGCTTAAAAAATTATTCAATGGGGACACAACGTACCGACTTACTTGACTAACAGAAACGTAAAAATAACAACAATATTATAATTTTTACTTTCTCGTATTCTAAGTATGCAAAGAGAAAGTATTGTAATCGTCAAAAAATTCGAACTCGAGATCTTGACGAATCTCCACGTTTTAGACCTCGCTGAGTCCGAAAAACACAATTTTGGAATTATGTCTGTCTGTATGTGCGTCTGTGAACACGATAACTCGAAAACTATTAGAGATAAAGGGATGAAATTTGGTATCTGATCTTTACACATAATTTGTAGGTTTCTGTCAATTTTTGGACAAAATCCGTCAATGGGAAGTCTGTCAATCTGTACGTCCGCGGTCATGTGAACACTATAACTCAAAAACTTGAATAGCTAGATGGATAAAATTTGGTACACAGTTTTATCGTCATGAATGTAGGTCCGTATAAAATGTTAGGCCAAATCCGTCGAAGGGTTGACTGTCTGTCGGTCTGTATAATCGCATACTTGTTCAGTTTTGAAACTAACTCCCTGCGCATGCCTACTGGTGGCAATGCCTGTGCAAAGAAGAAGGGACGCTCCGAAAACTTGGCAGTTTGCCAAAAACCAATTCTGGCGCGATTTTGTAAGGAAGCAAACATTTAGGGTGTCTCGCCAGGTCCTGTTGCGCAAAAGAATGCGCAGGGGATTTCAATTTGTTTTGATCCTTCAAACCACGCGTGGTTCCAACTTTGATTTACTTGCGACGGAAGTTTATTTGACGTCTTTTATTATTCTAGTTTTCTCTACATGTGTTAGGAGTATACGAGAAAGTTTAGGGGAGACCACTCCCTCTGGTTTGTTTTGGTAAATAAAGATAGTTCCGAACTAAAAACGATTTTTACAATTTTTTGTGTTGACTTCGGATTAACTGAAATAAATCCCAATTATAGACGATATTTTAACTTTATGTTAAAAGAAAACTCAAGAGACTAGAGGAGATTCGAATTACCAGCGAAAAAATTTGAAATAAAAAAAGAACGAATCATCCATATGCCACTGTATAGCATTCATAAATTTGCATTATTTGTTACTTGAAAGACAATGTTATTATATCGAACACCGTTTAAAATATTTTTTAACATTACATAACAAACTTATCTTTATGTAAACTAAAAAATATTTTAGATTTGTAATTTCTTCTCATCTTCATAAATAAGAATATGACCTCTGTTCTTGTATTAGAATCTTAGTGAAATTAAGAATTAAGATTCTAAGAATTAGCCGAATCCACTGTATAACATTCATATATTTCAAAGATCTGTTACTTGGAACATGTTTTATTAATATTTGAAACAACGTTTAAAATACTGTATCCAATACATAATTAACTTTTCCTAATGCAAATAATAATATTATAAATTTATTTTTCTTTCCATTCTTAATAAATATTTATTCATTTTTCTAGTATTTTATTATGAATCTAAAGATTTTGATTCATTCCTCATAGAAAAATCATCTTCATACTTTATATTAAATATAAATTCTGAATATGAAGTTAAAGTTCAATTATGAAAATGATTGTTTTAACGGTAAATTTTAAAGTATTGCTTATAGTGTTGCTTTTAAATATTTCAGCATTAAGTATTTTCTATAAATATATACAAGAATAGTGACATTTAAATATTGTTTGTCCTTATGAATACAGGTGTAAAAATTTCAGTTGTTAATCCAAAATCTATGTAAAATAAAGAACTGTGCAGAAATATTTGTTACGTCTTTTATTTTTGTAAATTTAATTATAAATAATCCAGTTGTGTTTATTTTCTAATTCAGAGAAAATTTTGTATTGAAATGGTTCATTTTTTATAACCATGTTGACTTTTATTGGATTTTAAATTATTTAAATGCATGAATGAGTTAGTGGAGCTGAAAACGTAAAGAAAATTTTAGCTTTTCACTTTTTTTATTGAATTTTATTGATGTGTTATTTGTCGATTCGTCTCATTTTGTTGTTCGAAATTTTAAATTTATATAGTGTATCTCCCCATATTTTATACACACTTTGTGAACAACTATTACATACACAATTAATAATATACTTTAAAGTTTCGCGACTCTAATTGAACCAACATATTTATGTCTAGAAAATTAGTGGCTGGCCCACGAGAGTAACATCACTCTCCTGCAA
This sequence comes from Araneus ventricosus, assembly GCA_013235015.1. Taxonomy (NCBI): domain Eukaryota; kingdom Metazoa; phylum Arthropoda; class Arachnida; order Araneae; family Araneidae; genus Araneus; species Araneus ventricosus. The sequence continues at coordinate 29,696 of BGPR01014829.1, forward strand.
TTACATAGATAACTTAACTTTTTAAAACTATTTCAAAACCTTCGCCAAATGCACGCCAAGTGAACGGCAGTTTCATTTCCGCGTTAAACCTTGGCTCATTAATATCTCTGTCAGATTGGTCTCAAGGCGCATGCGGCCAGCGAGACACAGTAGAAATTTTTAAAATGATGCAAAAAAAAAAAACCATTTGAAAGTAAAAACAGTTTTCCGGATAAATGTGAAGAGATGTAAACAAATATTTACAAAATTGCAGAAGAACATTTTTTTTCTGGCGATTTTTTTGATATTTCCAGTAAATTTATAGTTATTGTGTAGCAACGGATTCGGAAACACACTGCGCTTTTGCGCATGCGCCGGGCGGAGTTATTTTCATCAAAATGGGGGAGAAAGTGCTGAATGGAAGGGGTGATGTTTACATTTTACTGAGCGTGATCTAACAAAGAACTCCGGAAATGCGCTCGTATGATTCATTGCCTGACACCCCTTTCCGGTGTAAAATCGTCCAAAAGTGATAGTCTCGGAATCCGTTGCTGAACAGTACAGTACTCTTTTTTAGAAACTGCAAATTTGGAGTTCGCCTCCTTCTATCGAAGACTGCCAATTGGATTTTGTCACTTAAAAACTGCTTGTATGAAAAAAAAATTAAAATCGATAAAAAAAAAAGTTGGAGTGGTCTCCCCTAAACTTTCCCGTATACTCCCTAACATATGTAGAGAAAAAAATAAGCGAAACGTCAAGGTCTTCAGCGAAAGAGCGTGGGTACAATTTGGCAGTGAGCCAAGATCAGTCGGGGCTTATTTTTTGCGTCGTAGAATATTGAAGACACCGAAAATGCAAATTGTGTGTGTGAATTCCTTTTCCTTCAACCGATTGACACAAAAAAATTGGACTTAAATCTACAATTAAGGTTAGAAGGCTACATGCAAAATTTTATTCAAAAATTATATTTTTGTTAAGAAGTAATTGCGATCAAAAGTATGCGATTATACAAACCGACAGACAGCCAACCCTTTGACGGATTTGACCCAAAATTTTATACGTACCTACATTCCTGATGATATGACTGTATACCAAATTTTATCTATCTAGCTACTCAAGTTTTTGAGTTATAGTGTTCACATGAACGCGGACAGACAGACAGACTTCCCATAGACGGATTTTGTCCTACAAATTAAAATCGACAAAAAAAATATATCTGTTTTGGGAAGTTTGGAAGGGGAAACGGGGGGGGCGAAACTAGCATTGCCTAAGGGCCCCCACGGAGCTTAATCCGGCCCTGGTAAAATGTAGAAATTAATTTCTACTTTTTAGTACGCTAATAAATGTGTGTTTTTAAGAATTGTTTTTATTAAATTTATTTAACTTGTCTTGTGACATGTTTGTAAAGATTGAATTTCGTAATCGACTTATCACTCACTTCTTGATGGGCTAGGGTTAATAATACGCTTAATTTTAAAAATAAAATTTTTATTGAATAGTATTTTAGTAAATAAAAATTTCCTTGTTCAGCATCTGTATTCATAAATAAATTTAATAAAAACGGTTTTCAAAAACACACTTTAATAAGTCTGCTAAAAAATTAGATTTTTTAATTTTAATTCTTTTCTACTTTTTACTTTCTCGTATACGAAGTATACAAAAAGAAAGTATTGTAATCGTCAAAAAATTCGAACTCCAGATTTTGACGAATCTCCACGTTTTAGACATTCCTGAGTCCGAAAAACACAATTTTGGAATTATGTCTGTGTGTCTGTGAACACGATAACTCATAAATTATTATAGCTACGGGGATGAAATTTGGTATGTGGTCTTTATACATAATTTGTAGTTTTCTATCAAATTTTGGACAAAATCCGTTCACGGAAAGTCTGTCTGTCTGTCCGCGGTCATGTGAATACTATAACTCAAAAACTTGAATAGCTAGATGGATAAAATTTTGTACACAGTTTTATCGTCATGAATGTAGGTCCGTATCAAAGTTTGGGCGTAATCCGTCGAAGGGTTGATGGTCTGTCGGATTGTATAATCGCATACTTGTAAAAATTATATCTCCTAAACCCTTTGACTTAGATAAATAAAAATTGGTATGACGGTTGCTAACATTAATTATAATACTGTGCCCAAATTCCGTTTCAATCGGTTAAAAAGGCGTTCAAATTGCATAATTAATTTTTCTAATTCGATTCTCCATACGCATGCGTACTGGTAGCAATCTCTGTGTCCGCGGAAGAATTACGTCACTTTGTCCTTGAGCCGGCAAGAGTGGAAGTTGTACTAGTTGCAATCGGTACGCATCTCTTTGAATTTGATTCTTTACCTAAATATTTTACAATCACTATAATCTACAATGAAAAACCTTCTGATAGTCATTGGATTTTGGGTTCGAATTTTTTTATCCACACGGGGGGAGGGGAGGAAAAACAGCACCTTTTTAGAGAAGTATACGAGAAAGTTTAGAGGAGACCACTCCCGCTGGTTAGTCTTAAGTTTATAATTCATTATTAGAAATATCATGTAATATTGAAATAATATCTGAGATTCAATAAAAGTCGGAGCCGAAAGTGCGGAATCAAAATTTAATTGAATTAATCGATTTACTGATAATTAAGTTCTAAAAATATTAAATCAATGCACTGTCATCGAGGACACGTAAGTGTACAAATTTTCAAAACTCTAGAACATCAGAAAGTGGGTGTAAAATTGATTGCAAAATTCCATCTCTACAAACATGAAAAAGTCAAGTTAAATATAAACATAAGTTAAAATATAAGTTAAGTATATAATATAAGTTAAGTATATAATATAAGTTAAGTATATAAACACATCAACGCTTTCAAAATGGACAAAATTTAGAGTAGGACAAGACTGACATCATATATTTCCTCTAAAGTGTTACAGGTGGATTGCTTCCATTCGAGAGTGAAACAGACACTCATTTCTTGACCACTCTGAGTTTCTGGAGAGAAGAGAGAGAAAAAAATAAAACTCTCAATATGCGTTTCTCCATCCACACACCTTGATCTTAACTTCGAGAGTCCTCCGTCTTCCCATGCTCACCCATCCGATCAATTACCACGCAGACGATCCACCCCTCCCCGTTACCTGTGTCGTCTGCCATTTGGAAGTGGGTCAGTGACACATTGGACAGGTTACTATAATTATGCCGATTCCTGCAACCGCAGAGGAATGGGGACATGCGATGTTGCGTCTTTCCCGACGATTGCTGCTGTTTACTTATCGGACATTCGCGCTGATCTTTCTTTAACGTAAGGTGCGCACTTCGCGAAGATGCCGTTATAAAGAATTCGCACTTTCGAGATGTTTTCTGTAAGAATTTGTGCCGTTAGAATCCTACAGATGATCCAGATTTCTTATTTTTGTTTACATTGAAGTCCTGTTACAAAGTTCTCCCCTAGACTCAGTAGCGTAGTGATCGGGGTTCACTGGCGGTATAGATATCCTCAGGGCTAGATTTCCCATAGGGCCGACCTAGGCCACTATCTAGGCGCAAATATAAAAGAAATTACAATAAAACATTTACAAATTTCAGTATTATTTTGAAAAGACCATCTAAAACATTGTTTCTTAAGCACATCCATGCACATTAAATAAACTGGCGGAACATTTAGGGGTCTATTCTGGTACCCCCAGTTGGGGGGGGGGGGGGGACTTTTCCCGGCCGTTTGCACGGGAGAAAGTGCGGCCCCCAACCCCACCGGGGGTACCAGAATAGACCCCTTAGGTTGCCTATCTCTATAGTTGCCAGTGAATACGCCAGACGGGGAGGTCGCAGAATAAAGTGCTTTGGCCTAAGGCATAGAAATGTAAAAATCTGGCCCTGGATGTCTTGGGAGCCAGTTTTAGGGGCTACCATGGAATCAAAACATTAATATTATAGGCGATCGTCAGGCAGGTTTAGTGTTAGGTTCCATAAATGATTACACAGTTCTACAAACTTAAGTATTATATTCTCATTAGCAAGTTACATTATTATACTGAGCAATATTTACAGCTATGTACAATTAAAGTAGTTCTAGTCCGTCATATGATAAGGATGGCACTTATTAGCATCATATATCGTCGTTTCATCTCGTCTTTTGGTCTTGAGAAACAAAACCAACGTCGTTCATACGTCTCGCACCGCGTCGTCGTCTCTACTCTTCTCGGCAGCTTCATACTCTGACGTCACTGGCGATGGCAACGCCACCTACAGGTACTGGTGGCCCACAATATCAAAAGCAAAATATGATAAGAGAGCGTAAAAGTAATGCCATATCACCGGCGCCATTTATGTTTGTTAAGCCACTGATGGTGACTGAAATAAAAAAAAATCACACTATTTTCCTGACGCCACTTACTCTCACTACGCCACTGATCATGGTCATAAAACATTAATGCATTTCAAATACAATGAGGGGGAGAAAAAACACCAAGTCCGGGCGCCGTTTACACAGGTTAAGTCAATGATAATGACGGGCGGGGGGAGTGGCGAAAAATCAGGTTATGACCCGGAGGGCCACTTACTATCACTACGCCACTTCCGAGACTTACAAATATGACTCAATTTTTCTTTGGCTACTTAGTATACAGGATGCCCACTAAAGTCCCTTACCACCCTTTTAACTACCGAATGGCTGCAGCTATCTTCATAAGAGTGGTGTCTAGGTACGGTAAAGCGACTATGCGCTACTGGATGAAACCACTTACAGCGCCACCTGGTGGTAAACGGTGGAGTTGGCGTTATTATCTCTAAAACGGTACGAGATAGAGGAAAAAAGTGAATTGCAAAGTTGTCGAGCATTATCTATGTAGTGCAGAAAGACACCTTGTGGACGTAAATGCTTCGAACAGAACGCTTAAAATACGTATTTGTTTGTTCGCGATTTCCTACACTGACAGGTGACAAAACATTCTCAGAAAGACAAAAAAACACAACTATTATCACAAGATACTTTTATTTTCGATGTTCAAACTCTCTCCTTCAGCTACAATGTACCTCTGGACTCTTGCTTGAACTTCACGTTGCACACGGTGTAGCATAGCGGGTGTCACGTTGGCACAAGCAACGTGAAGTTCAAGCAAGGGTTCAGATGTGTATTGTAGCTGACGGAGAGAAGCAATTGAAGAACGAAATCCCAAACAAGCATTCGTTTAATTCTCTTTTAAGCCGACCATTCACTTGAAGTATATCCATGACATTTGTCCTAGCCCTGTTTTTTTCCACCCATTTTAATCGAAAAATGCAGGCACGCCATTCACTTGTATTTAAAAGGACGCTAACTCTGAACGAAGGTAGGGGGAAGCGATCTTTTTCCCCTCTCTACAGCTGCTTGTTAATCGCTCTTCGATTTTCCACAGTCAGCAAATTTTAATTAATGCTACCCTCGAAGCGAGGCGTCAATCTACGCAGGGTATTGTTCTTTTCGCTAGCCTCTTTCAGGGTCCTTCTGATTTTTCGTTCCGATTTCAGTCCAGACGGAATTCCAACCATTACAAGCCATTTGGCTGATACCCATAGATTTTTATGATTTTTCCCTTCTCGCGTTCCAAAATATCCAGTTTATCTGTGAAGTGAATGGCCGGCTTCAGATAACCTCTGTTCCAATAGCCAGCAGAGAATATTCAAAGCATAGCTTATCTAAGAATAAAAAGTCAGAAGCTAGTTTAGACTGAAATTACCTAAGAGCGCAAGCCTCCTTTCAGTGTGTTTAGGTTCGCCATTATCTTATCATTATTTCGTTTTAGCTCTCCTAACCTCTCTTGAACTTTTCAGCCCGGAGAAAACTTGTGTAAAAAATGGGAGCAGTTTCCTTCGCTAATTTAATTTGATTACTAATGCCAATCTGTCTAATGTAAATATTTGTCCCATTCAAGAATTCGGTTTCGTCATTTTTTCAGAGCAGCCTTTGATGAAGTGAATATTTTCTAAATTTCTATCCGGAAAGCGAATGTTTCAAATGGGGATCAAGTAACAAGTGGTCTGTCCCGGATCATTCGAGTCCGGCATTTTGCTATTTAATTGATATTGACTGATAGTATGAGCCTGCAAGTAACTTAATTTGAAAGTGTTCAAAAAAATTACGATACTGAAATTTCATCACTTGTTTTTTTGTTTTTCTTTAATTAATATACTTTCTTGGCATTTTCCAATTTTGGGAGGTGCTGCAATCTACGAAAAATAGAGTCACATAAATTTCTTATGCACAAGTTTTCTTTTTTTACTAATATTTTATGGCTTATCTTAACCATGCAACCTAGTAAGACCATGAGACTGCAAGACCATAAGAAATTCGAATTCAAAATAATTGTCTGGCAAATTTTAATAAAAATTTTTAACTTATTGACGGAGCGAAGCGAGGCCCTGTTTTACCTGGAACGTTCGGCATTTTGTCTGTTTGTCTGTTACGCAGTCACGAAAAAACGCTTTGTCCGATTTCTTAGAATTTGGCATGAATGTTCCATAAAGTCATTAAGGGGAGTTGGAACCCTAAGTCCATTAACCCTAACCCTGTCACTTCGATGTACATTTTCTCAAAATCTGTTATAGATTCATGTTTGAAACTTTTTATACAAGTAAAGTACACCTTTCTCATCATACTGAAATGACCTTTTTTTAAAAAAACTCAAAATTTTATTTTTTATAATTTTTTTCTGACAAAATAGGGTAAAATTTCACTATATCTAATTAACTATTTTCTAAATTTATAAAAAATTGAAAAATAACCAAAAACTTATTTCAGTATAATGAGAAAGGTGTACTTTACTTCTATAAAAAAATTTTAAACATGTATCTAAAACAGATTTTGAGAAAAGGTGCATCGAAGTGGCCAATTTAACATTTTCGAATTTAGGGTTCCAACTCCCCTTAAAAACGACGGTATATGTAAAGATTTTATTTTTTAAATTTATTTTCAAGATCTTTGATCTTTTAATGGTTGCTTTTTTATTGATTGAGTTTCAATAGACAGATATAATTCCAAAAAAGTGTTTTGTGGACCCAGGGAGATCTAAAACGTGGACATTCATCAAATTCTCGAAGTCGAATTTTCTGGAGATTGCAATTCTTTCTCTTCGTGTACTAGAAAATAAAAATAACAGTCGAAAGGATAGTGACGTAACTAAACATTATAGGGCCTTTGTTTAGGGTAAAGACCTTAGAAAATTAAGTTTATAACTGTCACTAATTATAAACGTACTTTTTTTTCTCGAGATGACGTACAATTTTTAATAATATCAACGCTTTATAATACTGTTGGTTGATTTTAAATAATCTTATAAGTTGGAAGGAGTAAGGAAATCAGTACTCAAAAATAGGATCCCATCTTTAACAACGCATATGAACTATAGATCCTTTAAACTTTTTGGACTGAGTTTAGAAACTGTGTGACTCAACGACACGTACGTTATTTACAGCTTTTCAGTCAAATATTACAATGAATTTAACAGTTTGAATTTTTAATCATTTAGATAATGTTATTTAGTACGCGCACGGCGTTGCCCGTGGAATCAGGACTTCGACAAAATGGGGAAAAAATGCCCACAATGACACGAAAAAGTTATGAAAACAAAAGAGACATTATTGATTTTACCGCTTATTTTTCCTCTCGACAATGACGCGAATGTAATGACGTCACCGGAAGGAATCGGATTGTAGAAATGCAGGCTGGGAATGAAAGCATACGTCACCTCCTGCGAGGAAGCAACAATGCATTCTGGAATCATCCGGAGAAACTCTCGCTGTCAAATCTCGCTAGCAAAAAAACTGTTTGAACTGATCAGGGAAAAATTAATTTTAAAAAATGGAATAAGATATTTTAACCGTTCTTGTTTTAAATCCGACAGAAACGTTCCAGTTATAAGCTGAAAAAAAAAATGAAAATTATAGAGTTGTTGAAACGTCAGATGCAAAAATTTGAAGAAATCCTCATCAAAAATTACCATAAAAGTGACTGCTATTTAAAAATTTCTCAAAATTCAGTAAATTATGTTGGAAATTCAAAACAAACTTCATTAGAACGAAAATGTTCATTCTATCCGATGGTGCATTGATTGTTTTTCAACGAACATTAGAAAAGATACTACAGCCGTAAACGTACCAAAAATGACCCAAAACAACACAAAACATTAAATAAAACATTTTCTAGATTAAATTTAAAAATTCTGGTTTCAAGGTGCATTGAATCACCATTACGTGCCAAATTTCATGGCTGTAAGTGCGATAGATTCGTCTGGACATCGCACACACGCAAACATTGCCTTTTATAAGTATAGATTTATATAATTTGAATTCATCTCATATGTTCTAAGCTCTTAACTACAGCCTTCTTTACCTTTTAATTTTTAATTAATAATTTATATAATATACGTTGTTTGAAACAAATTATGTCTGTTCTTTATTATGCATCACACTGCGATAAGCAATAAGATATAGATTTTCTTTTATGTTCAGTCTTTTAAAAATATATGCAATTTGTAATTTATTTACTGCATTGATACATT
>BGPR01014830.1:0-23812 GCA_013235015.1 Araneus ventricosus
ACAGTTAAACGGGGATAAACATTTACTATTTAAAAGCTTAATGATGTGAATTATTTGTATGTAAAATAACTATAATAACAATGCACCATGCATAACAAATAATAATAATTTTCCAAACGTTTACATTGAGTAAAAAAAAATTCGCCTCAATTAGCATATAAGATATTTTTAATATTTACAATTTATGAAAGAGAATACATTAAAGAAAATAATTTAAATAAAATATTATTAAAATTATTTAAATTGGTTGTTGGCAAAGGAAGAAAATAAGGAGCCTACATGCGCACTGAAATAGTGTCTGCCAAATTATACTCGAGGAAAGGTTACATCCCTGTCACTTGATTGGTAGATTCTGATTTATCCCTGTGCGTTAAATTCGCTCAGCTGCTTCGCTTCTTTTAGAGAAACTTAGTTCACTTTTAAATTTATAGTTTAGCTATAAATAATAATAAATTAGAAATCAATTCTTTTCTAATATTGTGTAGTAATAAATAAATTAAGACGAACAAGAAATAACTGAAGCACATACCCAGATAGCAATTTTAGTTTGCAGCAAAGTTGCAGCAAGGTTGGCACGATAAGAGTGCAAGCTTGAAACAAGCTTGCAGCAAGTTTACGCAAGCTTCGAAGTCACCACTTGACGAACTTGAAGCAAGCTTGCCACGTACGTCAAACTCATTGTAAACAAAACAAAAATTACAAGAATATGAACACAACCTCGGCTTAGAACTCGCGACCTAGCGCTTGCTAGCATAACGCTCCTAACCACTCAGCCAACTAGACTGCGAGAGGAGAAGATATATTGTGCTAATAGATCGCGCATACGATTTATTTTAAACTCTTTTCTTGATTTCATTAATTTTTTTAAATTTTATGTTGAGAACATGATTTGAAATCAAAGGGAGAGCGATTTTCGCTAATAACTATGTTTTGCTAGTAGAATGAATTATGAAATTAGGTTTCAAAAGTAATTATTTTAAAATGGGACAAAATGTAAGTTATTATTTTTCAACAAACATTGGCTGTTTTTTCGGTATAATTTTGTTTATAAACGTTAAAATTTCAACATTGACAAAAAGACGATATAGTTTTTTTTAAAGTGCGAGTTCTATATTTAGTAAAAAGATGGAAAATGTTTCAAATTTTTTTTTATAAAAAAGTTAGTTTTTTCACAAATTATCATTGATTTATTGAATTAATAAAAAGAAGGACGGTCTAGGAGATGCTATTAAAAATCAGATGTTTTTTAAAACAGAGACAAAGGTAATTATCTCTTTGTGCTATCATCTTTGCATCAAGCTTGTTTTGCAAACTCACAGCAAGCTTGCATTGCAAGGAGGGGTGGAGCTAGTTGTGGCAAACTCGTTTTGCAAGCGAGGGTGGTGATTCTGCATTGTTAGCTTGCCACAATTTCGCTTCAAGCTTGACGCGTCAAATTTGTCGTGACAAGGTAATATCAAGTAAAAATCAAACTTGCTGCAAACGTACGTGCTATCTGGGTATAATGTAAGAAAAAACATATAAAATGCAAGTATTTTTGTTTCTCCTGTGATGTTGGAAGAAAGCTATTTAAGATTTGATGTTGTTTCCCCATATATGCCTCGATGCTTGTTTTACCAATACATCATGAAATGCGCATTGTTTTGTGCTCTGTTTTAGAATTCACTAAAGCAACTTTCAGATGAATGTTAGAAATGTAAATGCCCTGACAGGAGAGGGATAAAATGTTCAAAAACAGAACAAGGCCTGAATGTATGTCAAGAGAATACATAACACGAATGTAATACCATAGAACAACATCACATTCTGTAACGTCTTTTCGAGCAAAACATGTAAGCCTCATCCCTTAAGAGGCTTACTGTACTAATAGGATGATGACTTTTGTCAGGGCGGATTATTTTTACGACTCCAAACTGGACTCGGACAAGATCGGAGGATTAATGATATTTTTAAAAAAAATAAACTCCTAAAATTATGTTTACTGGATAAATTCATAAAGGCAACTGTATAATAGGCGATATTAAAATTTTTATGGCATGTTTCTTTTGGATTTTAAGATGCTGAGAAACATACAAAGAGTTTTGACAAATTACAGATTGTGATGTAAATATATATTGAATTGCTGAAAAATGTTGAAGGGTTTGTTCGCGAGATTTATTTTAAATGAAGTTAAACTGATACAAATAATGTCAGTACTTTAAGCACTATTTATGAATTATTAATTATTTGTTTTCCCCTTAGATACAATAGTCTGATAAAATAATGATTATCAATGTAAACTCCAATTTAACCTAAAAGGCAAGATTTTTGTTTGGATAAGAAAAATTACATTATTAATTTTATTCTGCACCATTTTCTTGAATATTTGAAACAATTTCGTTCTTTAACCAATGTAATTTAAAAAAAGGAAGTTAAAACGGAAAAAAGATTTAAAAGTGCATTGTAAAGAAACTAGCATAATTTATTGTTCTACTAATCTAAAAGAGAATGTAGGGAATTATAAAAAGCACATTTCTAATGATACAAAATTTTATATTGAACTTGGTGAAGATCTGAAAGTATATAACATTTGAATTCTTATTTTTTTTCTGGAATTATATGGGTTATTATGTTCTTCGCATTATTTAATTGTTCCTCGATTACTGGATACAGTTCAAAACTACGATTGGAAGTTCAAATTGATTTTCTCAATGCATACCTCAACCCTCGAACAGGAACAATCTTCGAATATCCGTTATACTCTGCCTCTGTCATCAAAATGACAGATTTTTCAGGCAAAAGGTTAATATTTATCGGACGATAGATATGAATTTCTGATGCGGTCGATTGTTGTAAACGTAAAGTCCACTAATAAAATTTGCAAATGATTCTAATATTATACTGTCATAAATTATCATGATTAATCATACACTAGATTTCGTTCTTGGTGTCATGCGACAATAAATCTTTAAAGATAACGATTACGAACAGAAAGTTCATTCAAATACAAAATTATATGACAATGGCTTTGCTCGACAGAATAAATCAGTATAATAATTTCATCATGTTTGATTTCGTTGGGATATGAGAAACAATTTGTTTCTTAGCCGAAATTAGTTTTTAAAAATAAAAATGAATATAATGGAATAAAGATTATTTTAACTCGAAGTGATATCGATTCGACACAATTGTAAAAAATTACAGCCTTTATCCTCCTTCTTCAAACATATCTCAAGATCTGAACAATACCTTTAGTTTATCGTCTAAAGTGGAAATTAGATTTATAAATGTGTTCTTAAATATTTCATGCACGGAGAATATGAAAGTAGAACCGTTGATATAGAACATAAGAATAAGATTCATATCCATTCCTAAAACATTAAGATACTAGGCAGATAGGATATTAGGGAGAATTAAGATATAGGGCATAAGAATAAGATTCGTATCCATTCTTAAAACATTAAGATACTAGGCAGATAGGATATTAGGGAGAATTAAGATATAGGGCATAAGAATAAGATTCATATCCATTCCTAAAACAAGTAAAAGATTTCCTCATGTTTAATTCTAAATGGCTTTCTGAAAATATGTCACTGCTTGATTACATCAATCATGATAAGGCATGAAAACAGAAAAAAACTTGCAATTAATTCTGTATGAAAAATTTCTAAAATGCAAAAATTACGTATTCTATTATCATGGAAACCCCAGAGGCTTTGTTCAATGCAAACTCATAAGCTTAGCCATCATAATTTACTTTCACTAAGCCGCCACCGCGTTTAATTACAAAACAAACTGACATCCGTTTGCAATGATGTCATTAATAAAACATAACAGTGATCTCACAGTTAACCAGAATGTCAGCTTTAAACAGCCTTGTGTTGTCATGCGTTGTGATTATGACAAATTATGAATTGCATTTGTATTCTCCGCAGTGCCCTTGTTTCATCATATATGTGAAACATTAGGTTTAAACAATTTTAAATCCATTTTCTTTTGTTTCTATATTTCCATATAATGATGTATATTTCTGTATATTCGGATTAGAGCAAAATAAATTGAATTCAAGGAATTCATTACAAAAGACTAAAAGCGAGTTCTACTGTAAAATCGTGCTTCAAACCGTCTGTCAGTTTATGACTTTCTTACTTTCCAATGTATAAGTCTGTCTAATTCAATTTGATATCGCTGAGGGTCATATATAAAAAAATTTAATAATACTTTTACCCGCATTTCGATATCAAGATATTTTCTACATACACAACGATATTATTTTAATAACATTATATTCGGATTTCTTCAGAGATTATGTAGCAAAAATATCTCCCATTCCTTAAAGTATTTTTTGAATATAATGTTTTCAGAAGGAATCAGCTCTCATTTATAAAGATATTTAAAGGATATAACATGTGTTCGTTAATTTTGCGATATATACGATGCTTATCTATATATGAGGTAACGGCATTTTCCAGCAAAGTACAAGAATTCTTCAAACTTAAAGACATTTTTTTTTATATTTGAGCTCAATATTAGATCTACAATTCATTACACGGACGTAACTATGAATGTGAACGAATTTTTTTTCCGAGTTTTCTTCATCTATCTCCATGGAAACAATTCGCTCCACCATAAATCGAAAGCAAATAAAGATGAAGAGTTTGAGGTGCCCAAAGATATTCTTCTCTCTCTGATTGGCTGTCTTTGTGGAATTTGCTGAGAAGATAAATTTCAACGAGAAATGAAGGCAAAGAGGGAGAAATAGTGCAAGAGTCGTCAGATATCTATTCTATGAGTGCTATTTCTATATAAAATCTGTGGAGGTGTAGAACGTTGTGGTTTGAGAATAATATTGTAATATTTTCCATTCTTCCCAATGTCACTTATAGAATTCATTTTTAAAATTTTATCACGAGATATATTTTAACCCTCTCACATCGAGAGAGGCGGTCTAGAAATTTTCCCTTAAGAGAGACGAATGTCGGTCTGAGGCGTTTGGCTACTTTTGAGGGAAGGTGATGTTCTGAGATAGGCGCCGTAGGGGGCCCAATTATCCTTGCCCACCACAGCCCATTTCCGCTCGCCTTAATGGAAGATTACACAGAGGGTGGTGTGATGGGGTAAATGACCAGCAAGGTTGGGCGAGTCCAATTCATGTCGTATCTTCCCAAAAAGTCCCGGTTTTAAAGGGGCTAGAAGAAAAAAGTCGCCTCGGGAGTAAAGAGATAAAGTCGAGAGCCCTATTTGAATACCGAGACGAGCATACCCTCTCTGAAGATGTATTTTGCACCAGCAAACGCTGTCCGTTTCCAGCATTCAATGTCACTCGCAGCCGTAGTGGACAGGAATTTTGATTTCGAAAACAATTAAATAGTTAAACGATTTTATGAATTTGGATATTCCAGGATGAAAATAATTTTGAATATGAATCATAACCTCTCACAAAATTATAAAATTTTGAATGATGACAACGTACTTTTTTTGGGGTAAATTTGGCATTGGTATAAAAGTAGCAATATGTAAATAAACAGTGATGATTTGCTTGATCTTTGCATTTATATGCAATAGGATAACTGTTGAGATTCTTGAATTGATGAACCCTCGTCAGATGAGGGTGTTGGCAAATGAGCCAGGCTCCCTCTCTCCAAACCGCAGCATCTTGCAAGTATCTGGGAGCATTGGGCCTGCACAGAATTATCAAACTAAAATTATGACGGCTTGAATATTCCTCATGTGTATTCGTGATGATTACTTAAGATTCTCATATTATGAAACCAAACTCTGAAATCAGGACAAACCATTTACAGATATTATCAAATGAATTGACATTTCGCAAGCTTAAATATGAAAGGAACTTTATTTTATGAAAAAGATGGCAACCGACTTTTTTGTATATAATTCTAAAAATTAGTCCCGGAAAATATATTGGTGTATAAAAAATTCTGGCAATGAAATAACACCATTAATAAGTATGATCTTTTAATTCGTTTACTTCAAAAAGAAAAATATTTTACATCGTTTTCAAAATTACATTTATTTAAAGACGACATTAAATTCTTTAACAAAATATTCATAGAACTCATCGAATATTCCTTTCAAATTTTAAAGATTTTTTAATGCAAGTTTAGAATATTAAACCACTATTGTTTGCAATGAATAACTTTTGAATTATCGGTACACTCTTGAAATTTACGTAAAGAACCGAATAAAATTTCAGAAAGCAAACAATCCCTGAATATATCTAGAGAATGCTATCCTGGGAAATCGAGCATTTAATTCTTTTTAAAGGACTTCGTTAGATTTAAGTTTAAAGCTTTAAACAACTAAGCTTGGTAATTATAGTTTTCAGATTATCTTTATTGTTTTCCGGTTTAATCTTTAATCATGACATTAAGAATTCTTCTTATTTTTTACATGAATGCAAGTTAAATGATGCACTTAAAGGAATTTGAAAGAATTTTAATGCAGGAGAAAAGTACTAATGCCATCGAAGCTCCAGTTTTAGAAGCGCCAAATATGCACTTTTTGCAAGTAAGATTTTAATGAGACCCATTTGGAACATAGCATTTCAAAATATAAACATTTTAACAAAAGGATTATTAAACTGATTGAAAGACTATTTCCTATTAGAACATTTGAAAGATGTTACTTAAGATTCCAACATAAGAAATAAAAGTTGAGTTAAGAAAAAACATAATAGATCATTTTTTTGACTCTCGTAGATCAAGAAATTTTCTAAGATTTTAAAATTATTTTATAACTGAGATTTCCAAAATTATAGAGAGTCGTTATTTTTCCTTTTTAAAGTAAGAAAAGCTTTGTCTGTTAACTGCTTTAATTAATCAAATACATCATGAGGGTTTTCATAAAAATAGATATAGAAAACGCGTTTAAAACGCAACCTTTTAAAATTAAAAGCCAAACTTATCATTAGCAGATACCAGAGTAATTACTCTGAAATATAGAGCCATAGTTATCAAAACAAATGAGAAAATGCAATTAAATATGGATTAGTTTTATAAAAATATGCAAGATAAATTTATAGAAAAATCTTAATAATTTAGAATTGATTTAGTTCAAGTAATCACTGCTAGAAAAAGTTTTTGGAGTTATTACAAAGAGAAGAGAAAAGTTATTTTTATAAACATCAAAAGAATTTATAAAACTAGTAACTATTTTTCTGCATTGGTCGTCTTGAGAGAAAATAAGGCTTCTATGCATATTTTGACAGCATTTGCAATGAACCGCTGAACTTTTTCGAATAAGAAAATCTTTTCCATAAAAAGACTATTTGAATCCATTTCTAATTGCTTACTGCCTGAACCAAATAAATAGGAAATAAGAATTATTTAATATTTGATATTCCTTTCTCATTGTTTATGACATTGTTTATGTCTACAAAGTTTACCTACAAATTAAAACTTGTATAAAAATTATATTTCTGATTTTACAGAAAGTTTTTAATGTCATTTTCTTTTGTATAGAGGAGGGAGTATTGAAATATGTGCAGAATTTGAGGATTTTAAAAAAGGCATCATTTGTAGAATTATTTTATGTAAGGATCTTATTTTATTTGAACAAAGGTGTTCTATCCGACCCCCACCTCCAGCATAAAAATTGCGCAGTCCGCGATATACTATTTATATTGATATCGTCTTCGCAGAACTCTGCAATACGATAGCGTCTAGAATGCAAGCGAGATAAAATTCGCCAAGTCAGTGAAATGGCACCAAAAAGGCGCCAAGTTTACGAGGGTCGTGCGCCGATACACAATATGACGCGTATTTTTGAGTCATAGTAAGATAAAGAAAACGGAGTATGCAATTTGAACGTCTTTTTTTCAACAGATTGAAACCAATATCAGACACGGGTCTAAAATTAAGGTTATAAAGACCACACACCAAATTTATCTAAATCTTTGTGTTAATGAGTTATGGCGTACAAAAATATGCGATTATACAGACAGACAGAAAGTTAACCCCTCCATGTATTTTTTCCGAATTTCGATAAGTACCTACATTTCTTATGATAAAACTGTGTACCAAATTTTAGCCATCTAGCTCTTTAAGTTTTCGACTTAACGTGTTCCCATTCACGCACAGACAGACAGACATCCTGCGGATAGAGTTTGGACAAAATTTCATAGAAACCTACAAATTAGGTGCAAAGATCACATACCAAATTTCATCCCTCTAGCTTTAATAGTTTTCGAGTTATAATGTTCACCGACACACAGACAGACAGAACACCGCCCCATATTTCCGTGCCTGATGTCATGACAGCAACTAAGTCTAAAATTGTGTTCTTTGGACTCAGGGAGGTCTAAAACGTGGAGATTCACCAATAGCTCGAATTCGAATTTTTTGACGATTATAATACTTTCCCTCTGTATACTTCGTATACGAGAAAGTAAAAATGGTGCAATTTAATTGAAAGTAATTTCAGTACAATTGCGATACCAATATTATGCAGTAATTATATTATTGTAATATTTTATCTTACATGAAATGTTAAATATCACATAGAATACAAAAATAAGGCAAAAAGGAATAAAATAATAAGGAGTTTTTAAAACCTCGTGTGCATAAAAAATTAATATATATAACAACAAATATTTTTTTCTCGTCATGAGAATTTATTCCGGGAGAAAATATTATGAACAAGATCAGATATATAAAATTAGTTTGATGTGCTTGTCTGTGTATATGACATTTGTAACTAATGAATGTGTATCATAATGTAATCAGAATTTATCGACTCATAAAAAACCGTTAAATTCAATTATTTTCTTTAATAATCTTTTAGAAAATGACCAAGGTTCACAGAGTTATATAATATTTTTTTCCTTGGGAAAGTGTCTTTATGCTCTGTTCCATGAAAAACCCGTCCTGGTTCTAACCTATGAGCCATAAAAAGCAATTTCTTTCAAATAAGAATGTTGCATTGACAGATATTATGAAATATTGAACTCAACAACAAACTAAAATAATTTCGTTTTTCATCACTTCTGCATCTTAGTAATCTCCAGGGAGAAGGAAACGTCTGAAAAACAACATAAAATTTTTTTGATTTGTTGTTGATCTTAGCGAAGACCACGCAATAGTTTCTTTTAATAAAAGTCACTTTACTTCCTCAAGAATCCTAGAAGGTAAAAGAAAAAGATCAGCAAACGTTTTTCTGTAACCTTTATAAGTAATATAACCTTAGATGAAAGCATAAACCGAATCCGAATGAAAAATTAGGGAAGTATTATTTTTCTCGGCCTTTTGAAGTTGTGGTAATTAAACTTTCGGAACATAGAATGTTGAGTTGATCGTTCTTACATAAAAGGTTCGTCAACGATTTTATACCGCGAAAAGCAATTACGATACAAGAATAAAATCTTTCTAAAACAGAGTCTTAGGATTAGTTGTAACTGCTCACAAGAGTTTTAAAATAACGGATCAATGAAACGAAAGTCTACGAAGCTTGCTTTGCATTTTGCAAGAAAAAAAACATTACTTTTAAATTCGGTTTCGTACCGTCTCTTCTACAAATTGTTGACTAGAAAAGTACTGAACTAAACTTTAACAAAATTGCTTTTATATTTTTAGCTCTGTTGTTTTCTTGAAGATAGCAAAATACCATCTTCTTATTGCTTTAAAGAACACAAACCTGCCGTTCAAAAACTAAATAAGATTTATAAATGCAAACAGTATTTTCTCTCTAGAAGTATGAGTTAAAACAAAAAAACTCTTGTGTTAGAAATTAAATTTTGATTTATTAATTGGAATATACCGTTATGATTAAAGGGAATACGACTCTTAAACCTCGAAAAAATGGAGTGAAAACTGTCAAATTCGATACATTATATCTATGAAACAAAGCAATTCACAAACTCACTTTCTTTCTTAAAAAATATCTGTTCTTTCTCTTATAGTACACACATTTTCAAACCTTTATATTGGTATATATTTATTTGAAAGAGTAATAAATATGGGTATAGTGTTTGGGAAAAAAATATGCGCGCATGGAAAAGGATAAAATATTTGTTTAAACACATTATTTTGGGTATCTGAGTAATTCAAACAGTCTGTTTAAGAACTTGAACTACAATTTATTTTTTTACTTTTAAATTTAAATTTATATTTTATAAACCAATTTAAAATAAATTGTTAAAAATAGTTAAAATTTCAATTTTTTTTACCCCTCCCGCCGAAAAAAAACTTCGTTGGAGAAAATTTGTACACAAATTTTGTTTCAAATTTGGTTCAATTTATAGAACATAGCCTAAAACATATTCAGTAAAAATTTTATGTGAAAAAATTTAATAGTTCTTGAGATATAGTGCGCATAATATGAAAAAAACTACATTTTGAGATATAGCACTTTAAATATATGGCCATATTCAATGTTTACGTTGAACAGCTGATACATTTTCTTTCGTAACTTTCATAATTATGGGAATTTCTTAACGCGGGTTGTTTTAAATTCTTTAGAAAAGACTAGGAAATAATACATATACTTTTCATAAAATCTAAAATTTTTGAGATTTAACAGTCGTTTGTCCCCTTACATTCTTTGTTTACGTAGTTGCTTTTACATTTAATGAATTGTGTCTTCTTAAAAAACTAACAACTGGTTAAATTTTACAAAATAAAACAGAGTTTCATGGTTTGGAACCCTGATGGCTTTTTTCCGAAAAATAATTTAATAAATCTTCAAATAATTTTTACAGCAGATAGAGCGAAAGAAATGAAATGAGCTAAAATAGGAGTGGCAGGTATTAGGAAAAAAACGGAAACATAGAAACCACGGACGTCTTCTCTTCAACTTATGAGGCCGCGGTGGCCTAGTGGTAAGGCCCCGGCTTTGGGGCCAGAGGGTTTCCAGGTTCGAAACCCGATTCCACTGAAGATCCACCGCGTATGGGGCCCGCTACGCGCTAAATCATACGTATTGGCCAAACGCCCTCCCATTGGTGTGGCGCGGAAGCCTGGAGAAGGGGGTGCCAGCTCAGGTGCCGTCCTCGTCATCTGACTGAGGTTCAAAATTACGAGGTCCGTCCCAAAATATTCCTCGTATTGCTCCAAAACGGGACGTTAATATAATTAAACTAAACTTCAAATTATGAAGAGAAAATTGCTTTGCAGAAGATACTTTTTTTATTACGCATGTTCATAACTTTTTGTAACATTCTGCTCTCTATTTCCTTAAACATATAAATATTGAATCATTCGCGTAAATCTACAATACAACAATTCTCGGTATGTATATTTTCTGAGTCTTGTGGAAATCTATAAGAGACTGGAATTAATTTTTTTAATGTAGAAACTTGATCTTTCATGAAGATTTTATTGCTTAGTCACCTTTAATAAATATCTTCAATAATTTTATATATATTATATATATTTTATATATCAACTTCAATAATTTTATAAGGAATAATATCTTCATCAAAACGAAAGCTAAAAGGCATTAAATGTTTCGCCATGTTCTTTCTTCAAACAAAGCATTTTTTATATGTATAAAATATAATATTTTTGAGAATGATTTTTCTAGTTTGCTTCTTATCCGTAGGCTAATGAGGACTCTTTCTGGAAATTTTAAATTAAACAAATAAATGTCGGTGATTCCTAATCCTATGAAAATAAGACTAGTAATCACCAACTAGAAAACCCGAAGTTAAAGACTAGCAATGAACGGTGGTTTCTTACTTAAATTTCATTGAAAGCCTTTTTTCCTTTTTCCAATTTTTTTCTTCAGACTAATATTAAGTAGAAAAATATCTTTGATCTGTGGTAAAATTTCACACGAAATAAAATAAAAAGCATTTAGACAACAACGAATTCTTGAATAACAATAATTTATTTTCCTCCT
This sequence comes from Araneus ventricosus, assembly GCA_013235015.1. Taxonomy (NCBI): domain Eukaryota; kingdom Metazoa; phylum Arthropoda; class Arachnida; order Araneae; family Araneidae; genus Araneus; species Araneus ventricosus. Next base: position 11,836 of record BGPR01014830.1, read on the forward strand.
TCTAAGATGTTATCTGCACTTGCGATCTATTACATTTATTACAAAAACTTTGATCTTCAAAATGAGTACTGATGTTTCATTCAAAATTATATCGTGTTGCAAATGAGCATAATAACGAAAGTAAGTAGAAAAAGTTAAAACATGGATTCCCGCTTCCACCATCACTGTCTGAATATACACGTTTGCTAGTTTATTATGAAAACCGCAGGTCTGCATTAAAGTACAAACATCGAGAAAATGAAACTCACATCAGTTTTTTTCTTCATTCATGCATCAATACAGCTGCTCTTCAAGAGTGGTAAAAATCTAACGTCATTTTATCTAGAAGTATCATCGCAGCTTACTGTCTTATTGAGTTTCCCGAGAGTAAAACTTCTCTTCCCTACAGTAGCCATTAGGCCATTGAAAGCTTTAAGCATTTTGTGGCTGTGAATCTTATGGCCTTCCCGAAGTCTATTTTCAGTCCTTCGGGTTTTGCGTTGAAATTTATGCCCTCAGCACAAAGAAGGGGAGCCGTCTGCTTTTGTTTCTTCGTTTCTCATGTTTATAGTGTGAAATTTGTGTTTGGAAGTTGCACAGTGTGGTTGTAAATCTTTCCTTTCGACTGAAAAAGGCTTCGTTTCACGTATTTATGATGCAAGAGTGCTTTCTTCAAAATTCCCTTAACTATATTTTTTTTCCTGCATTGCTTTCAAGGGGAGCATGGCATGAAAAGAATGTTATTTTTCTGAAATGTATTTTCTATTCACGAGTTTAATTAACAGCTTTTCAAGTATAGTGTGTTTGTTTCATCGTATTGAAAGGAAGTTTGACTCATTTATTTGTTTTTCAGATAAATATATTATAATACTACTGCTTTTTAAAATATAAGGAGTTCTTAAATTTATACAAAGAACATGCTGTTAACACCATTGTAACCATCGTAAAATTCCTTTGACTGATTTTCACAGTTAATACGAAGCCTAAATCAGATTCTTGAAAGTTTTTTTGAAATACATTTTTGTCATTGAATATACAATAACGATCGGCATTAACGTTAGGAAACAATAATTTTCTTATCTCTTTTAAAAACGCAGAAAAAATCCAGGTAATTTAGGCATCATATACAGTCGACGCTCGTAATAACGACCACACATTATAAAGACTATTCCATTATAACGACCAGTGATAAAATCCCCAAAAGTGTTTCCCTATGCACTATGTTATTTTACTTCCGGTATAACGACCATACACTGTCGTCTAATCCCAATACAACGTCCGAATTCAGAAAACACTCTTCCCGATGTTTTACCAAAAAGAACATGCTTCTATACGTAAATGACCTTGATTATTGTATTGGCAAGCTTCGTAGATGTAGTCTTCAGTGTTACAGTTCAACTTTGACAGAGGTGGGGAGAGAGAATTACCACTCACCAGAATAAAGAAAATGTTTCACGTGCTATTGCGACTTTAAAATGTTTTTTGAAAGGCAGAACATTATTTATCATCTTTAACTCAAATGGAAAATTATGTTCTGCAAAAAGCACATATGCAGAAAAGACAAACAACCATTTCTGATGTTTCTTTAGACAATAAATGTTTTGTAAGTATATAAGACCTTTTATTTCCTACTTTAAAATCTGTTTTAGAAATATATTTTTAGTTGATAATATTTTATTTTTAATATCAATGATAAAAAATAAGTTGAGTATTTAGTTGAAATATCTCTTTAAAAATCGCCTATTTATATGGAGCTGCTGAGCGTGCATGTGTACAGTTTTTAATTATATCCACTATAGAGACCACTCGTTATAAAGACCTTTTGGCGACGCAGAGGGTCGTTATAACGAGCGTCGACTGTATTTTCAACAAATTGAATTTGCGAGAAAGCTATTTCAATTAATATTTATAGATTTTAATGAAATTCGGATGCCTACTATGAAAGATATTGGAGATAGAACACCTTAAAACATTTAATGTGATGCTTAACACTTTTGTATTCACCCCTAACCCAAAATTAGAGTTCAAAAAATACATACATTTTTTCATTTACGTTATTTAAAACACATTCCATTAAAACAAAATTGAAAAAACGGTAAATATCACAACTGAATTTAAACTTTATTATTTTGAAAATGATTTCGTTAAAATTATCTCGTTCATATGAAAAAAACAATAAAAAACGCATAAAAAAATTCAAGATTTTCTAACATTTATTTTGTTAAAAGAAAGTGTTGCTTTTAGCTAATCAAGCCATTTGCTTAAAACAATTTCCAAATGAGAGGTAACTTTTCGCATAAATCAAACTTTGCAATTTTTTAATATTTTCTAACCTTTAAAACATGTAAAACGCTTTTTAAATTGTTTATAAATTGCGTAGAAAATTCTAATCTCCTTTTAAATTGAAATAAATGAAAATCCCCGCTTTTTTTTGGAAGAAATCGCTTTGACAACCGACCAAATTACACTTTGTGTTGCTCTCAGTATTTAGGAACAACGACCTTTGAGGTATATTGAAGACAAATAAAACACAATACACTGACTTTCTTTTATTATTTTAGATGATGCGTATGTATGAAAAACCTGAAATAATTCTAGAGATATGGGATATTTTTTGCAGTGTAGCTTTGAACACTTAACCACTATATACAACGAAATTCAATTTTCGCAATATTTTATAGACATAGCCTTCACTTTCTATAGACATATGAAGGAAATTAAACGTCCCAAGAAGCATTGTAAATTGTCATACAGCACATAAGGCTACAGAAGCGAAGTGTCAAATATTGTAGTTTCGGAATATTTACTGTAAACATTAAGATTCCGTGTTGAAATGTTTCTGTGTTTAATGACGAAATAAATTACAGAGGGCATACTAATGCTCATAAAATATGGATAATGACAGTACGTACGGAAAAGCACAAAATTAATGCTATGAACATAAAGACAGTTTGAGACAATAAAGATACTAAGCAAAAAAATACTTTACGTATACCATGGTGCCCAAAAATATATAAGAATGCTCATTGGACAAAAAGGAGAATAAAAGTCTTGGCTAGAAAAACTAGAAGGCAAAAATACGTCTAAAAGCATTATATGAGATAAAAACAATTGGAAGAATTAATCAGTTTTAAATTAAAGAATATACTGCCTATAGTTTATTGAAAAAATTCAACAGCGTATGCAAAATTTATTTATTTTTTCAAAAATAGAAATATTCAAATTACTGAAATTTATACTATTTCTCCGAATGATTGTTTATTTGCATAGAAAATAGCACCTTTATTGAGATGTTGATTATCTTGGAAAAGAAAACGGGGAATTACTCAAGCATTTTTAGATTATTGATGTTCGATAAAGAAAAGTGTACTTTTATTGAACGATTGATTCACTTTAGTAAAATAAAGAAGAAAAACAATCATATTTACTTTTTTATTTCCTTCCGGGCACGTAAAACAAGGAGTCTTAATGATTATCAATATAAAATAAATTCTAAAAGTATGTGGAAATTCTAGTTGCACTAATTTTGAATTTGAATAGAAGTTTTCTCATACATCATTTTAATGTGATGTATTGAACAATGTTCTTTTTCCAAAATGATTCAAAACCAATTTGAATATGAAAAGGAATTCTTAGAAGGGAGGAGAAAAGGCCTGATTGTTCTGATAGATTAAATATGCAGTGTAGCAAATTGAATATATTTATTGATGAATAATGAAAAAAACATGTTTTGGAAAATAATTTAAATACTTCTAGTATCTCCTTACAGAAGTTGATGAGAGAACTTTTACAAGTTTATCTGTTATTACATTTTCATTTTCTAACTGCAAAATCTGTAACCCTAATATGTTACGCATTCTCCTTCATATTTAAACATTCTTAAGCATTGAATATTCTAATGAACCGTTATTTGCTTATTAGTAAGACATCTAATAAATTTCCTATATGCATGCTAAAGTATTACAACTCTGACTCGTATGAATGTCGAACCATTGTTGAATGTAAGAATCGGAAGGAAGAATTTACTTTTCATCAGATCTCACCCCAAGACCTAGAAAGAGAATAAATTATAATGAATTTTTCTGATAGTTTAGCATAACATTGATTGTTTATGACATAAACTCCATTGGCAATATTAAAATATGATGTTCAATGAGATAAAAGCCATCTCGAAGTTAACCAAAATGTTAGTTTTAACGACCTCCCCGTTACCATGCAAATGCATCTCATGCATTGTTTGTATGATAAATTGTGGTTTTAGGCCGGGTTTTCTGTAGTGCTTTTGGGTTGTCATACGAGTCATGCATTAATACTTTCGAACCAACATTTGCATTATTAAAATCAAACTATGAAAAGAAGTTTAATTTAATTTGGACAAAAATGTGAAAATTAAATTTATTTATTCAGTAGGATGCCCATTAGGGTTAATAATCTGAATCTGAATAAGAATTCAGGCCACAAAGGGTATACTTTTGATTTATAATCTTACTTTTGACAGAAAATTTTGTCCATTTTAGAACTTCTATGGCGAGTGGGCTTCGACAAAGTTCGTCATTCAGGTTCTCATTCATCCCTTCTATTTTGAATATTTTTCTTTTACTTTCTATTTTATGTGTTTTAAATATTAATCGTTTTAATTTTTTGTTGATGCAATCACTTGATACTGTTGCGTTGAGTGCGCAAAAAGTTGTATTGTTATCATTATTGTTTAAATCTTCTGTTTATATTGTTTCTATTCTATTCTATTTAACTATTTGTTTTGTTTTTCTATTATTTGTATCTGTATTTTATTAGAAATAGCTGCATTTGCGCCATTCTATATAATACAAAGAGTTTTAATTAATGTTTGACTAATTAATTTATATTTAATATCTTTGTTAAATTTTGTTAATTATAACCCATTAGGGTTAAGATTTAATTTTTATTCAATTTCTCTTTCGTCTGCTTTATAGTAATTTTAATTTTTACACATATTGCCTAAGGCAGAATTAACAGTATTTCAGTAATTGATTCCATGCTATTGAAGCTTAGTTTAACTATATCTAAAGGTAAGAAAAAAACCTAGAGAAATAAATATTCTTTTTTTTTTCTTGCTAATAAGTGATGTAAAAGTAACTCTAGTGACTTCACTAAATACAAGATAATGAAAGTATCTGAATAATAATTCGATCTGTTTTGTGAAATTAACCAAATGTATACATGAAAAGTATCTAGAGTGCTTCTTAAACATCTGGGAGAAATCTGCCGGCATATAGAAAGCACTCCATTTTGCAGATTTCTCGATGGATTGTAAATACAGAAACTGAACGTCAAGTATATTGTCAGCATCTTAAATCGCAATTATCGGTGAGGATTTAAAGCAGTAAGTTTCGCCACACGAACACAACCATCGATGATATACATCTTTAATTTATCGAAAATAAAATTTCCACTTATCAATTTTTGCTAATATCGGGTTTCGCCACATATTGAATAGGATAGCTAGGATTACTATAAATGTTAAAGCAAAGTAGGTACCCAATGTTAAAATTTAAATTAATATATATATTGAACAATTAATTAATTAATTCTGGGTACTGAAAAATATAACTCAATGATTAGCTATTCTAGCAATACTCATATACCACCTACCTTTGCAGACCTGAAAAGCCTAGCTACTAAATTAAATCATTTTGCAAACAGTGGTAGTATATTGCGCTATTTCAATTAAAGAAAAACCAAGTTTTAAAAATTTTAAATAATTTTTTATTTAACAATTTTTAATATTGAAATTATTTACTGACAGAAAAATTAGATATATGTATAAAAATTGATGCACAGAAATGAACATGTATTAAACAAAACAAAAAATAAAAATTGTACCTACACGTTAGCACTGCAGGCCTAAGAATTACAACTTAGAACACTAAGTAAAAAAAAACAACCTAAATTCGATAGAGATGTAATGATCATTATTCTGTGCCACATAACAAACACGTCTTGAATTGATGAATACTATATCTCAAATGAATTTGACTTGTATTCGCTCAAAAATGATATTTGAAGTATGTTACTTGCACACTTTCGCATTTTCATCAGCTATATTTTAGACTTGTATCACTCATTCAGAAAATTGGAAAAGCTTAAGATGGGAAAAAGACGTCCAGCAGAAATTGCAGCTTAAAAGATGATCATGATCTCCATAATTAGCAGTACACATTATTATGATGAAGAAGAAAAATGCTGAAGGTATTATACATATTGCAGAGCTTGTAAAAGGTGATAATCATTTATAACTCTGTAACACTGATGAAGACCAGCGTTCATGCCATCACGTAGCAGAGTTTTTTTTTTAAATGAAGAAGAAATCACTACTTTCTTTCACTCACAGCATTTTAATTCACAGATTGTTTTGGAATAGTACTGTAGAAAAAAACTTCATTTCATTTTTAGATTATTCATCACTGTGGTTTCTCATACTGTTTCCTTCAAGGAATACCAACCAAGAACAAAAAATATCTTCAGCTTCAGATTCAAGAATACAAAAATTATTAACGGAAAAATTAAAGCAGAAGCAAGACCCCAGAGGCCCAACCGGCCCTGGGGCCCGCAGCTGGAACAACACCAACCACTCGCGCAGCCCATCACAAAAGAAGTTCAAATCGTAACGGAAAACGATTCCAGATACAGACGCCCAAAACCTGATTACGCCAAATTCTTACGCGACAACAAGATGGCGAACAAATAATCCCGCTGCAAAATTTGAATTTAAGAATTAATAAAGTTGAAACCTTAATGGAAACAATAACAAAAGTTAAGACAAATAATATTTAAATCGAAAACAAAGTAAATAATTAAGAAAAATTTAGATAATTAATGAAACGGCTGAAAATTATCGTTTGAATTTCAAAAATTGTTAAAGATACCACAAGAGAAGAAATAAACTTTGGTGCCGAAGAATTAAATAATTAAAAATACTGACAAAACCGAAAAAAGATGTCGATGCAATTTTTGCAATCTAACACCACACAAACACACCCATCGATGATAAACATCTTTAATTTATCGAAAATAAAATTTCCACATATCGATTTTTGCTAATATCGGGTTTCGCCACACGAACACAACCATCGATGATACATCTTTAATTTATCGAAAATAAAATTCCCACATATCGATTTTGCTAATACTCGGGTTTCGCCACAGAACACAACCATCGAATATATACATCTTTAATTTATCCAAAATAAAATTCCCACATATCGATGTTGGCAAATATCGAGTTTCGCCACACGAACACAACCACCGATGATATACATCTTCAATTTATCTAAAATAAAATTTCAATTATCAATTTTTGCTAATATCGGGTTTCTCCACACGAACACACCATCGATGATATACATCTTTAATTTATCGAAAATAAAATTTCCACATATCGATTTTTGCTAATATCGGGTTTCGCCACACGAACACAACCATCTATGATATACATCTTTAATTTATCGAAAATAAATTTTCACATATCGATTTCTGCTAATATCGGGTTTCTCCACACGAACACAACCATCGATGATATACATCTTTAATTTATCGAAAATAACATTTTCCACTTATCGATTTCTGTAATATCGGGTTTCGCCACACGAACACACCCATCAATGATATACATCTTTAATTTATCGAGATAAAATTCCACATATCGATTTTTTGCTAATATCGAAGTCCAAACATTTTAGAATCATCCTGTTAACCCCACCGCGGGCGTAATATAAGTACAGACAGTTTGGGCAGTGTGCTTGACAGGCACAGGTGAATAATTTTGCAATTTCAATATTGTTAATAATAACCATCAATTTTAATTTAGCATTTTAAATTAACCACTGACCTTCCTCGGCTTAAAGAAAAAAGTGGGGATATCGTTATAAAAAAGTCTTCATGGAAAGCGTATGACACTGAGAACCACGGACTTTTTTCACTTTTCGGAAAGTAGGGCACTAAAGTCTTCTCATGTAACCAAACATGATGGCGTATTTTCTTTCCTTTACCTTAAAAAATTTAGGGGTTACAATTTTTGCAAAATAAATTTCACATGATCAAATCATGAGACTAAATAAATATCCGTGATAACAAAAGTAACGGATATTACCAGCAATCATAAGTGTGTCGAATTCCGGACGCAATGTGTCAGTGAGGCCATTATGACAGAACATGTTCTCCACTCAGCGGGAAGTCAATCAAATAGGAGGTTCAAACATAGATAGAAAGAAACAACTAGAGTCTCATTCAGACCCCACGAAACGCTTTGACCCATCGTGAAACCTTCATATACGGTAACGCATTATCTACCACAGGTCTCACGATAATCCTGATAACATTCAAGTGCACTTTTCACATTAAACCTCGATATTAATCAACGACCGCTGATCGCCTTCTGTAAGTATGCTTTACAACGGTAAAAATGACACTCTCCACTTCAACGCCGCCAGCACTACCCTTCTAACTGGATCGACTGGCAATGCAATTTACACATCGACAACATTGTCATCTCTCTGCTTCCATATCCTGTTTGCGCATGCCCGATCTTCTGCGACTTTCTGGACTATGTTGCCACTACTTTATTTACAACCCTCGTATTTTTAAATTTCAAATTGTGATAGACATGCAACTCGTATTATTTTAGAAGTCTTATGCTTGCTCTGACAATACTTTCTATCTGTCGTCTCACCGAAAATTTAATCTTTAGTCTAAGATTGGAAATTATTAAATTCCAACTAATGCAGTCATTTCCTCTCTGAATAGAAGCATACTCATAAAATAAATAACGACAATGAGATAAATCATTTGCATAGGAATTTCTTTCTGTGTAATGCCAAATATGTTTCATAATTTTTGTAATATCTTAGAAAAATTTTGTTCACTGATTAAATAAAACATTCAGTGTTCTACGAACTTCGGTGCACTACAATAAGAAAGTAAAACTTCAATTTTAAATAACGATAATATATTTTTATCGATTCAATTATATTGCAGAAGTTATAGGTTGTCTTTACAAATGAAAAAAATTAATTTTCTGAAGTTAAATTTACTTTAAATGCCACAAAACTAAAAGAAATTGATAGTCTATTAAAACTATTATTTAAAAGGAAACCTAGTCAATGCAGAAACAGCCCAATCTTCATAATTCGGCATCAATAGTAAAAGAAAATCCTAGAATAAAATATTTGTAGTGAAAATTAAAATGATTCGAATTTCATTACAGTATTGTAAAGTAGTAAAAATACCTTAAAATATATTTTAGAAAATTATTAAATTTAGAGAAAAAGAATTTATGACAACTTAATTACTATCATAGAAAAAAAAAATATTTGAATTTTCAGATATTGTAGAAATTATTTTTGAGCTATAACACGTATTTTTTTTAAGGTTATCATGCAGAAACGCCGATTTTTTAAAAAATTTGAACGAATTAAAATTTTTGAAAAAGTCGCATTCCCATCTTTCAAAGTATGTTTATCCAAATTCCGTAATTATAGGTCCAGTGGTCTGTCTTGTAGACAGTCGAAACACACACACTTCTTTTTCTAACAAAGATTAGCAAACGTTCTTCTAATAAAATAATAACACACACACACACATTCCTTTTAAAATTGTTGAAAAGGAATTATCTGCTGTTTACTGTAGAGAGTCTTAAATGATACTACTTACTTTTGAAATATTTGTAATATGTGGGCATTACTTCATTTCTTAGAACGATCTATGATATTTTTTTCTGATAAAGAATAACTATCCCAACTTAGTTTCAGCATTTTTTATGGACAGCACATGCCATTCGTCTCACCTTGAATTCTTCTATACCACATTACCTCAAATATGAGCCAATCTTTTCTCAATTCCTCTCTGTCGCCTTACAGGCAGGAAGTCTTTCCATACTTAATACCAGGAGAACGATATCGATAGGGAAGTTAGGGTGACGAACGATATTTTCCTGTTTTCTGATTGGCTGCCAATGTGGAGTTCACGGAAAAGAAAAATTCCAACAAGAATTGAAGCCGAAGAGGAAGAAATACTGAGAGAATTGTCAAATATCTTTCCTCTGAGAGCTATTTCCATATCAAATCCGCGGATGGAAAGAAGGTTACGGTTTTAGGATACGAGTTTTTATATTTTTTCTTCTTTTCGTCAAGTTTTCCTTTTTTAAAAGTCTTTTTATGCACTTTAAGCTCCCATCCACTCTTATTTTAATACTGAGACGAATATGCCATCTCTGCAGATGTTTTATGTATTGCAACAGCAGACGCTGTCTTTCTCGAGAAAAAGTGTCATTCTCAGCCGCATCAGACCAGAGTTGACGTTTGGACACTTTAAATAGAGTTTCTAACCCACTGTGTTTCCGGCTTGCTGTATGGAGGACTTTATAAAAATGCTTGGGATTGTGATATTAAATTGTCTTAATAAAATGCACATTTATGGCTACTAAAACACTTTTTGCATAATGACAAATTGAAGGAACCTGAAAGTAGAGGAATTTCCATTTTATTGTGTTTGTTTCGTTTGACTTTGAATCAACTAGTTTTTATTACTGATTAAATGTAAGCAGTCTCTTACTTTCCTAATTAAATTAGCTACTTTCAGCACACGTGGCGTATCACAGCAAAATTCCTTTAAAAGAAAACACAAACTAGCAGCTATAACACGCATTGCATATTTTCAAATTCACAGAACTTATAACTCATAACAAAATTAACAATATCACTCGCATTTACAAAGGCATGCAATTTATAAATATAAAAAAATATGCGATACAGCTTTCAAAAGTGGTCTACCCACTAGAGATGCTAGTCCATTCTTATAATATATTTTACCAAAGCTTAAATTACTCAAGACTTCTATTATTTAAATTCAATTAAATTAACCCATTCAATTGTCAAGTGAAAAAAGTGAAGTTTTCCTGTCAAAAAATAACTTGTTTAAATGAAAATAATGGTTGTTAATGAAATAGCAAGAAAGAAAATTGTTCCACACTTAATCAAAGAGAGATGAAGCTAGGGAAGTTGAGACGATAAATTGAAAATGCCTATAAAACAATATGATTAATTATATTAAATTGTCCTTTCCTAAATAACAAGCGGTTATTTTGATTATTCTACTTTTGAATAATTAATTTTGTTGTCAATAACAAATTAAAAATGTAAGCAAATGCATACATTTCGGTTAATCAGATTAAAAAATAATCTGACTTTTAATCTTAAAATGTGATGTCGTCATAAACAAGTATAATTTTATTGTACCGCAATAGATAAAGGAATCATAATGACGATTATTATATAACATAATTTATTATTATTGTTATTGGGAGAAAAAGCAGCCTCCTTATGAAAGAACCATAATATGTACGAAAGAAAATTATGAACAAAATATATTAAGAACTTTAAACAATCTTTGTTTTGTTTATTGTTTTCATGTGTTGCTGAAAATATTCAACATTTTTCGAACTGCGCTTTCATATTTCTAAGTGTATCGATAAAAAATGATAGAATTGAGGATAAATATAATCAACTCCATGCTGTTGGCGGAGTTTATCCTTCATGTTTCTAATTTCCGCAAAAAAAATTTACATTACAAATAAAGAAAAACATAAACAACTCCATGCTGGTGGCGGAGTTTATCCTTCATGTTTCTAATTTCCGCAAAAAAATTTACATTACAAATAAAGAAAAACATAAACAACTCCATGCTGGTGGCAGAGTTTATCCTTCATGTTTCTAATTTCCGCAAAAAAATTTTACATTACAAATAAAGAATATTATAAATTAAGTATTGTATATGGACGTTGAGTGACACTTAGAAATAACCAATGCACAGTCAAATTCATTTAGAAGCTTATCCTTGATTTGTGATGCTACACCGTTGCTTTCGATGACTAATCCACCGGCTTCCCACTATTCAAAATACGACGCTACTCAGATATTGGGATTCTGGACCTCCGCATATTTGCCATGTTGAAACCTAGAACACT
>BGPR01014830.1:23822-38194 GCA_013235015.1 Araneus ventricosus
TTTTTAGAATTAGAATTAGAACCTGGCATCTTCCTATCAACAAAAACTTTTAATCAACACCATACGGCACAATTCGAACTTGAAGTGTTCTGATACCCTTGATATTATACACTGTACAGAACAGAATCTATGAAAATGAGTTTATTGGTTGTGTGTTTGATATAGGTAATTGGGGAAACTGAGAATAAAGTAAACTTCATAAAATCAATCTGCCACATTTATGTCTAAATATATATCCGTTATTAATCTACATCTAAACTTCTTGTCACCAGCCTTGAATACACTGATGCAAATTTAACGAAAAAAAATGGATTGCTTATTTTGTCTATTCGAATGTTTTAGTATATTATATGCGAATCGATATAAGTTTAAGTATAATGTTAAAATAAAATATTGTTTTTGTTTTGCCAGTTATTTTTATTAACTGGTTGTCCATTCTAATTGTGGCTCAATAGCTCATTTTTAAATTTTTATAAAAAGCCATATACTTCCAGTTAGAAAAATACTCTAAATGACGAATAGAATAACTTTTTACGTTTCTTGAGCATTAAATGTACTACTGAAAAAATAGTGGAGCCTAATTTTTTCCAGAGTCCCGCTGTCCTATCTGTAAAGTTCAGTAAAATATCCGCGACACACTAACACTTTAAACAAAGAAAGCTCCATTCTTCTGCGGCTAAAACTGACAGAGTTATGAAGCTTTGAATACCGCTGGTTTATACGATTTTGGATGATTTCAATGACCGATTCGAGGAAGATGCTCCAATCAACGAGCAACGCTTGCTCTACTTTGATGTCCATTGGTTTCAAATTAGGAAAATTAAAACTCCATAATTCTTTTAGTTTATTTGCAGAAGAAAGAAACTTTTTTTATTTAACATTTTATTGTGTCAATAATATTTTACTAAATATAACCAATATGACCAGGGCACTGCATAAAAAATTGACTTCGTAATGTTTTTAGCAGAACATTTATGTGATCAAACAGAGTAAAATATTCTTCTTCACGCCATTAAAGAATTTTATCAATTGGAAATATATCTTTATCTCTAACGGCTTAGAAATTAGCTACTGAGCCACGTTTAGAGTGAGCATCCTGCATGACAAAAAGAAATATGTTTTATTCTATTCGAGTGCATGTTAAACGACGCATGAAAAATAATCTTGCGCCATTTACATTGGAGAAAAATTGTTAATGGATTCTCTTTGCTACTTTTAAATTATAATATATCTTATTTCTTTCGAACAGAATTTTTAATACGACACATTTAGAAAATAGCATTTAATGCGGCAAAAGTTTTAAGAGAATGATTTAAAAGACTATTAAATTCCTTAAAGAGTGATTTTTACTTTAGAACAGTTGAAAGATAAGAAATTAATTTTTTAATTTAAGAAATAAAAGACGCCCATATTAAAGCGAAAAGCACAAGCACTTAATGGAAGTTTTTCAATGTCGATGGACTAAAATTTAGTCATTTTTTTAAAAACCTTGTGTTCTCTGAAATAGAGCAGAGCGAACATTTATAATGACGATATTCTCTCTTCTTTCTTAAAATAAAATAAGTTTGTTTCTTAATTGGATTAATTTATCAAGCATATCTGCATTAAAGTTAATTCTTATGCGCTACGAGTCGTTTCCAAAAAATTTAGTTGAAACGCGTTTAAAATACATCTTTTCAAAACTGAAAGGCTTAGCATTCCATTAGTACATATTTTTCGTTAACACGTGACCAATTACTTGGAAATATAGCATCGTTGTATCAGAAATACGTGAACAAAAACAATTAAATATGCAAATCCTCTTTGCAATTAACTATGCAAATGAAGTTAAGGAATTCCTAAAATGAACTTTCGTTCTAAGGAAAGATTTCAGTCTCGATGTTCCTCGTAAGAAAAAGTGCTGCATTTACTACAAAATGAAGCATTTTTTTGGATAAATATTATGAACGTATAAAGGCTTTTCTTTGTTTCTCGTATAAGTTCGTATGACATTGCTTAAGACTTTTGGGCATTTTTGAACCGCGCTTTCACTGGTTATATATGTGCTTATTTTATTCTAAAAATGAAACCTTTCAAATAGTCACAATTAGGACATCTGGGAAATTTTTTTGTTTATAGCTCATATAATGCATGAGGGTATTTATTACATATCTGGTCCTTGAAAAGGAAAATGCGTTAAATAAGTTTTCATTTTAATTTTTTCCAAGATATATCAAACTAAGCGCATGCTTTTAAAAGACCTCAGCTTGGAAAAACTGCTCAGCCGAAAATAAATGTATCCGTAATAACACAGATTTTAGCTGCCTTACCTTTCCAATCCTTTAAATAATTCTTAATAAATAAAGAAAAGGTATACACTTACCTTTTAAACAAATAAAGCAAGGGTTTGATAATTATGAAGTGACGAAGCAGTCAGAAGATAATTTGAAAAAATTTGAACACTGCCCAGGTTTCTGATATGTCATCCTGAATCACTTCAGCCTCAGTTTCAATTTTAGTTTTTTAATATCATATATACAGACTGTTCTAAAAGTGGCCCAACAATTAATTTCTAAATCATTAGAGATAGTCATATACACTATATGCCCAAAAGTATCCGGACACTTGCAGATTTTCACATTTTTTAGAATTTCTGCGAAATGGTTTAACTGACTGCCTTTAAACTTCGGACATATAAAGAATAGACAATAATTCACATTTCACATTGAAGATTCGGTCCTGAGTGCAATTAGGGGACCGTCTACAAACTGATGAAGACAAAAACGTTTTTGGCCCATCCCGCTTCACAGAATACTAATAACAAGATGAAACTTTCAGAAATGGTAATGTTTAATGTACAAAATATTTACAGGAATTTTCGTAAACTCAGCTTAAATATTTAGGAAGATATAAAGGTTTTCTTAAAAAATCTCAAATTTTCCCATCTGTTTTTTGCTTATAACATGCAGACTTTTCTATTATATTATACGAAACTTACAGAAAAGATGACAATATGTTAGAGAAGCATTTTGTAGAAATGTGGAAAAGAATTGATGAATATTGCAGGAAATATGAGCATTTTTAGTAAATAATGTTTTACTGCGCATGCGGGAAACATAGTGCAATTTTTCTTTCACATCGTTAAAGCCAGATATATAGGGCAACTTATATAAAAAATTTCAGTTCAATATCAATAGTATTCAGAAAGATATCGGCATTACAACGAGCAGAATTTTAGCTCCTGTCGAAAAGGATCTAAAAGATGAGGGGTTGTACACAAATTGGTATTTTTTAAACTTGTATCTTCAATAGATATATTGAATTGTAAAGTGGTTAGAATTCGCTGCATACCCATGAACACATCTAATATTCGTAACGAATAAAAAATTTATGTGTAAAATTATTATAATATTTTAAGAAAAAAAATTAATTAGATAAAAAAATCGTTTCGCCAGAAAATAAATATATTTAAAAATATCGTTTGGCCGTAAAATTGTAATATGTAACTTGTTAACAATCATGTAAATAATATAATTAAAGTAATAAAATTTTTGTTATTTATAGTGTCTAATTAGCTGGAATTTAAGTTATGCACGTAATTGATAAGTGTTCATGGGTATGCAGCAAATTCTAACCACTTTACAATTCAATATAATTATTTAAAAGATACAAGTTTAAAAAATAACAATTTGTGTACAACCCCTCATCTTTTAGCTCCTTTTCGACAGAAGCTAAAATTCTGCTCGTTGTAATGCCGATATCTTTCTGAATACTATTGATATTGAACTGAAATTTTTTTATATAAGTTGCCCTATATATCTGGCTTTAACGTTGTGAAAGAAAAATTGCACTATGTTTCGCGCATGCGCAGTAAAACATTATTTACTAAAAATGCTCATATTTCCTGTAATATTCATCAATTCTTTTCCAAAATTTTACAAAATGCTTTTCTCACATATTGCCATCTTTTCTGTAAGTTTCGTATAATATAATAGAAAACTCTGCATGTTATAAGCAAAAAACAGGTGGGAAAATTTGAAATGTTTTAAGAAAACCTTTATACCTTCCTAAATATTTAAGCTGAGTTTACGAAAATTCCTGTAAATATTATGCACATTAAACATTACCATTTCTGAAAGTTTCATCTTGTTATCAGTATTCTGTGAAGCGGGGTGGGCCAAAAACATTTTTGTGTTTATCAGTTTGTAGACGGCCCCCTAATTGCACTCAGGACCGAATCTTCAATGTAAAATGTGAGTTATTGTCTATTCTTTACATATCCGAAGTTTAAAGGCAGTCAGTTAAACCATTCTGGAGAAATTCTAAAAAATGTGAAAATCTGCAAGTGTCCGGATACTTTTGGGCATATAGTGTACTTACAATTGGAAAAAATGCTTTAGACGAGTTTTTTTAGTGATTTTATTCTATGATATTTGAGTCAATATACGTATTATGGTCAATGTGGATAATTGGTTATCATATATAATTACCGGATATTTTGCCGGATATTATGTATAATTACCAGTGTAATTATACATAATAGCCGATTATCTACATTGAACGAAACATATAAACTTCTGAACAGGAATGTTGATTGCATAAAAACTTATAATTAGTAATTTCTTCAGCAGTATATTTTTGCACTTAAAAATCTAATTCTTTACATCATTTAAAGCATTTTTCTAACTGGAAGTTTATGTCTTGAACTGTTTAGAAATTATCTGTTGGGTCACATTTAGAGCGCATAATAATGGTTCATTACTTTAAAGTGAAATATCGATATGAAAAGTGTTCTTCTAAATTTAAAAGAAGCGATACGGATAGGACGATCATAAAATTATTTCGACTATTTATGAGCTTATATCTGCAGTAACGATCGATTAATGAGAATGAAATTCGAGGTATAGGAATTTCCAAATATGCATTCAAAAGTGACATTAAAATCAGAAACTAGTTTCTCAGAGTTATGTTCACAATCATAAAATTGCCAGGATTTTAATTGACAACATCCACTTTTATACATTTTAAATTGATCGTTGCAGCGAAAAATCAAAAGTCGTTAGAATTATGCTAGTAGCAAACAAACGCGTGAGTAAGTTACAGAAAAAAAAATGTGGTAGCAACCAATTAAGACAAACGATACAAAACATCATTGAGTTTTGTTCTGCGTGTCCATGCACTCTACACACTTTAAACCACGCCACATATAATGTCGCTTTGCAAGCGGAGAATGGTGGGCAGTAGACAATTGTCTTTTGATTTGGTATGAAAAAAATATTATTTATAAAAAAAATTGTTTCATGCACGAATGTTTGGGTTTATCAGAAAATATATTACTGTGATGAAAAAAGCATCTCTCAAAGGATTACAAAGCGGTTCAAATATGACAGGAGCTAATTAAAAAAGTTATGCCAAAAAAATGTACTTGCAGATATAAGTCTTCAACGTACTCCTTTCCAGGAATAAGACATTTTTTAATCTTCTGGAAGCATCGTGCTGCCCTTTCAGTAAAGGTTTTTGGTTAGCGACGTATCCATTCCCTAACAATCTGGATGACGGCGTTGCTGTCTGCAAACCGCATGCCTTGCAACGAGTGGCCCTCTCAAAAGCACTTGCACCACTCAAACATAAGGTTTACGAGAGATATTCTTCCTCATATTGTTGTTTGAGTCTGTGGTGAATTTCAGTCGACAGGACATTTTGTCCAAGGTATTCGATCACATGTTCCATGCTCCACGACACCCTCTGTTCATTCATTACTCTACTAACTCCCGCACAGTATTTAACAATTTCAAACCAGAGCTGGAGGGAGAATGGAAGTTGTCGCTTAAGGTCTCACAGCTGTTGTGAGCTGTGTTTGCTTACGAACAAATCAGTGTCACTCATTTGGAGAAATTTTTTAAAGGAAAGTGAAACATTAATTTTTAACTTTAGTACTATCTTAACTAGCTTAATTTCAGCATATATTTTATGAAGCAGCGTACCTGAATTAGAAACTAACGTTTATTTCTTTATTTATTACCCATGCCGACACACTTAAACATTAAAAATTCAAAATAAATACAGAATTAAAATACAATCCTCAATAATAATAATAATATATATAATAAATTAAATAGACATATGTTCAGACAATGTGAAAAACCATAAAAATTACCATTTTAATTTTGTTAAATAGAATCAGTCCTTACCAGCAGTGCTGAATACTAAGGTGTTGGATTTGCTGCACGTCCTGACTTCAGTCGCCCACCAATTCGTTACCTACATCAGTTTGGTTAGTTATAAATAAATAAAATTGCAATTCGATTTTTGATTATACCGGTGATTTGCGTTATTGCTGTCGGCCTAAATTTGTATATCCGTAAGTACACGTCAAATTGACAATTATATTTACCTCAAGCCTACCTGAAACATTGATTAATGTTTCAGCCTCACACATAAAGACGTTCTGTCGAACAGAATTGGACAGCTGACTCCCCGAAGTCCTGCCTTGCAGCCTCAACGTGGCGGGGTTGTGGCACTAGGAGGAATGGGTGAAGTACGTCGGGAGTCTATTCTCCAGGCAGGGCCACCCTAGGCGTGAAGGTCATTCCAATATGCGCAGCTAATGCTTGGCATGCACTGGAGCAAAGTCAGACCTCAACCTTCGGGTGTTCAAGGTACTCGTTACCAACGGAAGCTGCTCATTTTCCTCTTGACTGTGCTTGGTTCGCCTATTATTTCTGATATCGCATCGTCCGTCGAGCGGGTTAACAAGGGACACGTTCGAGGCTTAGGAAGAGGGCACAGAACGAAAAGTTTGTTACAGTCTCCTAATGGACCTAAACGTGTCAAACCTTTGAGAATAATTCAGTGTTATGATGACCTGCTTAAGCGACCGGATTTCGTGTTGGAGGTGATGAGGGCGAACGATCTCATGGATCTGATCTGATTCAGATCAGAAGGATTAGTATGAAGAAGAAGAAGACGCTTGTTGTATTCTTAGTCGGCAGTAAGCTGTGATAATGCTTTAGGAATTTATGTGAATATTTTATAAAAGATTTCAAAATGCACCAAAAGACACAGAGGTAGTATTATGTGAAAGGTTTTAACGTGGAGAAATTATAGCTTTGTAAAAGGAAGGATTTTATGTTAGCCAAATCGCAGAAAGGATGTGCAGATACCCATCTCAAATGTAAACAATGGGTTAGCAGCGTCGGATTTATGAGTTCAATAAGGTGCGAATATCGGGGAATGATCTATCCCGGGTATTCAGAGAAAGAGAGAATCTAGAAGGTCAGAAAGCAACCGCAGCAGATCGGAACGCGTCTACGGAAAAATTCGCAGTGCATCACTTTCTAGAGTTGCACATCTGGGATAGTCATGAAAAATCCCTGTAACTGTAGTCATGGTTCCAAACATCAGGCTGTCGTCCTTAGGAAGAAATTCATTGAAATATCTGACTGAAGGTCCGAAGGCAATGCAGTTCTGCTCACGGAGGACACCTGCTTCTCTCTTGATACTATTGAAAAGCAGAACTGTGTATTGTTTTCGTAGATTACTTTCCTACATAGAAATAAAGGGCCATATCTGGACTTCATGGCCTGAAAATGAATATCTTATAACATAACACCAGTCCATGCTCCTGCAACTATATACAATAATATCTCTTGTTTTTATATCTACAAAATCCTGAATGCAGAGAGATAACTATGGTGATTTAACTCTATCGATACGGGACCGTCCTATACGTCCCTTCAAATAAAAGACGACAGCTGTCCGAATTTCACTCCGAAATTTCGACCCCCTTTCGTTAAGTGTGATTGATTTCACACCCGCTGCGTGCGCTTTCTTCATTAGAGTGGCTCGCCCAAATGTGTTTGGAGAAGAGGGGAGTTTTCTTACAATTCGAACAATGCCAGCTGTCTTTGTGGTTTTTAAGGGGGAAAGTGAATTTCCCTTATCTTTGATAGAGGAGCTCGGGCGTTCCCGTATTTTGAGGTCCCTTTATTTCAATGGTCTTAGGAATCAGAGGGTTACATCCTGCGATACTGATAACGAAAAGAATTGCTCGAGTCTTCATCCAGTATGATAGCCCGAAATCCCATAGCACAACTATAACCTGATCTGCCCTCAAGAATCTATAGAGTCAAGAATCCACCGTCGCTAGATCTGCAGTAATTGTGCACGCGAGAGGCATAATTGGAAAGCAACTTCTTCTTCATCTGCTTTACGCAACGACTATTATAGATTTTACTGGAAAAAGGAAACAGGCGTAGTATATGCCACATAAATGGCAATCGATTTTTTGCATCCAATGTAAGCAGCGTGCATATCTGCATTTAACATTTTGGCGACTAACCAGTTACTGAGCAGTTCTATTAAATTTTAGATGTTACTGCTCATGTATTCTTTCACTTAAGTTCTTATAATTTTCATTACTTTTGAATTTTATTGCAATACACATATTGTGTTATTTCCCCCGAGTTGATGCAATTCTTCCTGAAGTTTAAATTTCATTTTCCACCGATTTAGTTTTATTGAGTAAAAATCAGTTTTAATTCTATAAGAATCTTAGAAACCCAATAAATTAACAAATTCCATTCTGTAACTATTTTAAGCGCTATAACTCACAATGAAAGTAGAAATTGGCTTCAATAAAAAAAGTAAATAAACAGATCCCAAGAAATTGTTGTCTTTCCCTCCTTTGGAAATGTAGTAATCTCAGTTTCGAAACATCGGATATGTGTGGTCGTTTTGTGACAAAAGATTTGTGGCAACTTTATAACATAAACTTGAAACGCAAATAAATCTTCCGATAGCAGAGCCTGTGGATTAGTTGAAATGGCCCACGAGAGATTTAAGATGACGGATCAAGTAACGCAAGACAACGAGGATTGTTTTTTTTCACCTGGTTCGAAACATTGTGTTTGAATTTGGTTAAGCCTCTTTTCTTTATTTAAGCCTCCGAAAGCACCTCAATAAAAGTTGATGTCCTCTGTTTTGTTAGTCAAATATTTTATTTTCTGGAAGCAAATGAAATATTTCTAATTGTTTCCTTTAGAAACATAAAACTGTCTATCACGAAAAATAGAACTCACCAATCGGGTATTATATCATTCCTCAAATAGTCATTACGGTTTAAAAACAGAATATTTATGTTAAAAGTTTAGAAGGTTTAAGAAAAATAGAATTTATAAATTGTTTCAGTTTTGAATCTTCATTCTCAGACGAATTCTGCCTGTTAAAAGAAATGAGAACATTTCATTTTCTCAAAATATTAGGAAACACAGCATGCGATTCTTTTGTCTGTGCCTTTAACTGTAATTCCAATTAAATATTTCAAAATAACGAAGCTTTCAAGTATGTCTCATGTCATTTTTAGAAAAATTGTCGGCAGGAAAATTATATTAGACTTTACTAGAAGACTTAAACTCCACGTAAAATTATTCTTAATAAAGTGTATGCATATTTTCTCACTGAAGGTAACCATTTCGTTTTCCTAATTAAAACATTGCTGCTTCTCATTTCTAGTTTCTTCATTATCAATATTGCTTCTAAAAATTTGCAAAATTTTAAGCTCCACAAATGTCATGTATTCTGTGAAAAAATGAAATTTCTTTATTTCCCATAGAAACAGATGGACATAAAAAATTATAAATAATTTATTAAATCATACCGAATTACTAATTTATGTGTCATTAGATTTTGAGAGCTTAAGTTTCGAGTTCAGAAATCATCAAAAAAATTAGAACAGGCATTCGAGAACCTCGACCTGATGATCGTAATTTTGTTTCCTGAAATTTCAAATATGAATTGATGAAATCATCAAACATGCGGGCCCTTTTTACCGGGCGTGCAAAGCGCGCACGCAAAAAAAGGCAAAAATAGAGAGCGGCCATCCTCAACAAAATGCAGTCTTTTAGTTGTTAATGTAGGCAAGAAAAATATTAATTAGGTTAATAGAAGATAACTCCATAGAAATAAAAAAAAACTGAAGTTGTTTCAGCAAATTCTTTTCTGGGCAACATGTCCATTTGTAAGATTATTTATTCAATTTAGACATGAGATGATATCCTTATAAATATTAACCCCTTCAGTCGGAATTAAGAAATAATGGAGATAGATTTTTTTTCCTTTGACGTACTGCAAAGGTTAAAGCATAGATAGATGAAATTTCAAGCCTGTAGGTGAAAAATTAAAAAAATTACCCCATTTCCGGCATCCGGAGAATGCCGGATATTTCAACACAAAAAAGACAAAAACACACACAAATTTCACTTTAAAATGGTTGTCAAAGAATGATAAAATGTTGTAGACGGCTTTTAAATGGCAAAAAAATGATTAAAAACAAGAAAATACTTGGAAAACAAAATTCACCACCAAGCTCCATTTTGGGAAGAACGATGATTTTCTCGAGTTTTTTTTTGGAAAAACTAAAAAAATGAAATGATTCCTTATCCGTAACGAAAAGTTCTTGCAACTATTATATTGATAAAAAATCGAGAATGAAACAAAAAACAGCATGCAGTTTCGTCAATTATTGAATTAATAGGACCAGTTGAAAGTTGATGTCCGGTATACCGGACACCAGGATGTAGCTAGTAAACTGCTAAATCTCCTAAGTCGACGATTAATGAGTTCGTCAAGCTACTCAATAAAATTCTCAATTTCCTAAATGCATCTAGACGATTTGTATAATTAATTAATGTTGTTCAAAATCATTAATGATAATATTACTGATCCTTTAAAAAATGTCAGCAAATAAGATTTAATTTCATCATTTCCCAACATTTCTTCCGCCTTAATAATGTATTTAACCTTTGCCAGTCACAGGCGAAAGAAACTTCTATAAACTAAAAATAATTAAATCTTAATTTATATCATCAATGTGCCAAGAGAGACAGAGTAATTTAGGTTTAATTGCAATAGAGAAAGATGTGTCAGAAGAAAATAAATGGCATCGCTGATGAACTTGCAAGTTAGAAAGGAAGAAGAGTGTAATTTTAATTTAAAATTTTATTTAGCGGGAAAAGTATAATACATGTAATTGAATAAGCTCTTGCTTTTCATATTGTTATACTGAATACGTCTTCATATTTTATTTTCCTATAAATATTTTCCCTTGTGTGATGTGTAGAAACAGTCTCTAGATAAATTTTATATTTGCGAGAATATAAGGCGACGTCTTTTTCGAGAAAATTAAGTCTATAATAGGCATTCGCTTTACATTCGGTGTTTTACAGATAAATTGTTGAAACTTGTACCCGATTAGCTAAATAAGGAAATGAAGTTCTCTACTACCAACGAAGTAATTTCTTTCTTTTCTGACAGCAAGGAAATTGCAGAAATTTTCAATTTTAAATACACTGGTTTAGGAAACGAGTGAAGTTATTTTGAGGTTAGGGTGCGGCTTAAATTAAATGGCATAATGATGGCTTCGCCTCCAGAACTGGGCCCACAAACATGGAGAAAATGCACTTTACATTACATTTCCTAAATATTATTTTTTTGCAACCAGATGTAGAAATTCCCAACGAACAAACGGAAAACAAATGATTTTAATTTATAGTAATAAATAATCAATGACATTTAAAGAAAGACTAGAATAAAACAAACATCTCCCTTTCTGAATCGGAAAAAGGCAACATTAAGTTCGTTTTATTTTCCCGAAACTTTTTTCTGTTTTTAGAGTGAATCTGAAGATGCCATATTGCTAATAAATATTTTACATTGTGTTCCCACAACTGAAAAAATTGAAGTTCCTTTTTTATGAAATAAAATTTACCTGTTGAGATGAAAGCGCTAAACTATTCGAAATAAAGGTTTCTTTCTTCCTAACAGACAAACCAATTTAAAAATATTTCCAGCTTCTTCCAATTCGGTCAACTAACGTAGTGTTGTATACTACCTCTTTCTTTCATACTGATTAGCAGTGAAAAATGCAATGAGAAACGAAATATTCCAAACCATTCATCTGAAGTCCCACATTTCTATTATGTTATTGTAGAATATTTGGTATTTTGAATACTATTATAAAATTATTGTAAAGCATTTGTGTGAAAGTAGAGATCATTGGAAATATAGAGTAAGAAGTAATTAAAAAAAATGAGCTAGATATCCTTAATCCTTAATCCTTAATAATATAATAAATGCGAAAGTGTGTCTGTCTGTCTGTCTGTCTGTCTGTCTTTCTGTCTGTCTGTCTGTCTGTTTGTTAAGCTTTCACGACCAAACCACAAAACCGATTTGGATGAAAATTGGCAGAGTTGTAGCTTGAAACCCGAGAACGGACATAGGCTAGGTGAAATCACGTTAAATTAATTATTTTTGACTACAGATTAAAAATAGTCAACAAAGAAAGCCCATTGACTCCGCGATTCGCGATGAAGATTTTTATTTTTTCAATCTACTGTCACGTGATCCTTCAGGAATGCGAAAACATGTGGAATAAATTATTTTTAAAATCAACTATCACGTAATCCTTTTATCCGCAGTAACTTCGGAACAAATTGTCCGATACAAATTATTTTTATACCGTCTTAAAGATAAAAATTTTACCTTTTCAAGGATATTAATTTTATTTCTGTGACATTTTTCATTCAATTTTTATTAATTTTTTAAATTTTACTTTCAGACGATTTTGAAATAACGCAAATTTATACCTACTTCGCTGCTAGGAAACGGTTAGACTTTGAACTGATTTATCTTTATTTCTGAAAATTTTGCTTATGTTTATAAATATTTATAAAACAAGGCAGAAATTACATGTATCTGTCTGTCTGTCGATCGATTGGTCGGTCACAAGAACTCCTCCTAAACGGTGAACGTTAGCGACATGAAATTTACACACAAGGTGCTATTTTCAACTTTCAGAGTTAATTAGTTCTTAAGATATTTAATTAAATAACGAACATTAGCCGCTTTTAAGCCTATTGCTTAGACGTTTTTTGCCAATAACTTCTGAAATCTTTACTAGACAACAATTATTTTTATGCCATTTTAAAGACCAGAAAATGATCTTTTTAATGCTATTAATTACATTGCGATGAAATGTTTTCTCTGATTGTTATTAAGGTTTAAAAATATTTTTGTAACGTAATTTCTAACAAGTCTTTTTATTCTTATAGAAATAAATTCAAGCCAAATTACTGTTTCGCGCGCGGGCTTTTGCCAGTGTTAAAGTTAATATAAGAAAATATTGCTTTCTTTGACCATTAACCACAAAGGAGACTTTACACTTCCGGTTTCCTGTTGTCCTTGCATTTGCAGCTTTTAATGCGGTTACACAGTGATCCAATGACGTTAGTGAATTATTCTCTTGATGTTTTGTTTAAATTTCACACTGAGGTATTACAAAACATCCATCTGTAGATACGGTAATGGGCATTAACAAGGAACATCATATACTGTAGAGCTCTTCAACATCTTAGAATTGTCAGGGCACCTTCCGACAAGCCGAGATTGAATGCCGCTGTGCCAGTACTACTAATACGCAACCTCGATATACCGAGACTGCGCAATGGCACACGGTCGCAAATTACACACCAAGGTCCAAACGTTATGAAAGCTATTGTTATGACTGATATAGGGAGAAGAGAGAGTATTTTAATTCCACGCCTTCCGATAATGCCGAAGGATTTATCATCTCAGTTCAGAAGGTAACAAATCCCTTTCAATATGTCATTTGCCAGGCTCAGGGCCAGATACTGAAAGTGGCAGATGTACATATGGAAAAACCATATTTTTCGCATGGGCAACTATACATGGCGTGTTCACGTGTGTTCAGCCCACACCACCTCTACATCCGTGTAAATAATGTTATATACAAAAGTATATTAGAATAGATAAACAATTTACATAAGTATCAGCATACATGTACAGTACACTCCTGTCAGCCGTCCAATTAAGTATTATCTCCGTCAGAACTTTTCCTTTCCCCTTTCAAAATGCAACAAAACATTTACATTCGTGAATTAAAAAAAAAGATTAATTCAAATTCTTCGCGCACGAAGTCGCGGGTAACAGCTAGTAATATAATAAATGCGAAAGTGTGTCTGTCTGTCTGTTTGTTAAGCTTTCACGACCAAACCACAAAACCGATTTGGATGAAAATTGGCAGAGTTGTAGCTTGAAACCCAAGAACGGACATAGGCTAGGTGAAATCACGTTAAATTAATTATTTTTGACTACAGATTAAAAATAGTTAACAAAGAAAGCCCATTGACTCCGCGATTCGCGATGAAGATTTTTATTTTTCAATCTACTGTCACGTGATCCTTCAGGAATGCGAAAACATGTGGAATAAATTATTTTTAAAATCAACTATCACGTAATCCTTTTTTCCGCTGTAACTTCGGAACAAATTGTCCGATAAAAATTATATTTATACCGTCTTAAAGATAAAAATTTTA